>NAGG01000319.1:0-42498 GCA_003031705.1 Calonectria naviculata
TTTTTTTTTTTTTTTTTTTGTTGTGGTTGGTCTAAGGTAACAAATCGTGTAGCTGGCGTTAGGGAGCCCGAGGGCGGTAAACTGGTGGAAGTCGAAATTGAAGAAGCGCTTAAAAGACCAACTTTGATGGCCATGGTCGGCCGTATGGTCCGCGGCCCACTACTATCTGTCTTGCGCATCTTTGCCTGGGTTGATTTGCATGCGATTCAACCGATTGGTTGGTAGGGGCTTTTAAAATAACCTGGAATTTGGTTCGATGTAGGGGTATAAGCTCCATTGATGACTTGCCACCTCTCAGGTGGTAGTGCAGCCCAGACAAGTGCAGACATTGGGGTGTCCCTCGCACTGCTGATCCAATATGCCGGGAGGACATGTACTCTACGGTGAGATAGAATACAGTGCATGGGGCCAATGTGCTCGGCCGGGGGCCAGGATTAGGTGCCCCAAGTTCAGGCGCACAAACCCATCGGCAGTTCCAGAAAGGAGCCTGAGCAACCAGCTCTCTTTCAGCAAAGACTGATAGGAGGGCTCAGCAGACAGGAAAGATGCGCACAGAGGTGGTTGGCTAAAAAGCTCGGGTGAAAAATGGGCTAATGAGACCCCTGCTTCTGCACCCGCCATCTTCATATCATGGCCAAGTAAACCTGGGTTAGCCCAATCATCCAGATTCAATCCATAAATTTATTAGCCCGAGCCACCCCTGTCTCGTCACCATCCCCCCACAAATCTCACATGCCCCCCCAGGTACTCGAACGTTGGACAATCGTCAAGTAGGAAAGGCAAAAAACAAAGAAAAAGAAGAAGAAAGGAAAAGAGGATATAGCCAACAATGTGACTAGAAGTCCCAGGATACTCAAAGGGGTTTCTCTCGGTGTGTCTCACCTGGTGACTTGATTGGGATGATAATATTTAGGGTCACATTCAATCCATCGCCTTGAGAATCTTATCTCGCGTGATTACTGGCTCTTCATTTCGACTGACTTCGCCCCTCCCATTCCAATTCTTCAGCTCGCTTTCAGCAGCCCCTTTGATTGAGGATACGTAGTGCCCGGCGAAGATCCTGCTACTGGGTGATCCAACGTTTCCCGCGTGTCCCGTCCCTCGCGTGTCGGTGACAAGGTGACCTCGTCGATACGGTGGGCGCGGCCCTGCAGGAGTAACCCTGTTGCATCAGGTAATATCCCTTAGCGGCAGAGTAGCCCCAGGATGCTCCAACTGGTTCACGTCCCACAAGCTGGCTCTGCAGCCCACCGCGCTTTTGGCCAATGAACCGACGTCCCCGCTGTGAATTGATGTCGACTGGGGCGCGTTATTTGGTACCTGGCGAAGCCTGCACATCGGCTAAGCCTGTAAGGGGAAGAGAGACAGGAGGGTTCGAAGGAGGTGGCAGGAGGGTGCGGAGCCAAGTGGGAAGAAGCCGGCCTCGTTAGCTTCCTGGGCCCTGCTCTCGCTGGCTGTACCTGACTAAATTCGCACTTTCTTGTCGAAGGCCGCAGTATGCAGTCTGGGTCGACGTCGAAGCGACCCAAGGCCGCCGCCGTCCTCTTCCTCTTGAAGCTACCTTACCCGCCGTTCCTTCCCCCATGATCCCATCCCGTGGACCTCACTTTCATTCTCTTTCTCTCTCTCAGCCTTGACTGCTCTCCATTGGGCCTGTCTCTAATCGCCCGCACGCTCGTTCGCTCTAATTCGGCCATCCTCGGCCAGTCGCTCTCTCGCACACTCGCTCGTTCTCGAACAAATTAATTACCCGATTCTGCACCTTTTGCTTCCTGCACTGCTTTATTCTATTCTACGCTCTTCCTGGCGCTGCTTCCCGTTTTGGCTACTCATTAATCCTCACGGTTCCTCAACTCTCCACACCGACGAACTATTATTGCCCTGTCGACCCAGGATCAGATTCAAGCCTTTGCCTTCGATCATTACAATTCATACTCGCGCGGTTCTCATTGTTACCACACGGATCCCGCTGTTGAAGTACCTCAATCTAATGCAGCACTGTTCCGGCGCCTAATTCTTCACACCACATTTACTTAATCGACCGATTTCGCTCGAGCTTGTGATATTCTCAACTATCGATATCCGATCCGCCCACATCGCCGAGCTTTTGATAAACGCTTATCCTTATTTCTTTCATGATTTATTTTTATCGTCATTGTTTGATTTGGATTTAGACCCGGTTCGCTTCAAACCATCGCTTCTCGGCGCCTGGCTCGTCAACTGTACTGTCTGATTTGGGTTATGGGCAGTAGGTTTACTGCCGTCAGTGTAGAGCATGTCGGCCTCGCCGTCTTGCACCACGCCTCGACGGCCACTGCACGAGCGCTCCGACTCTCAAAACAACAGCACCGGGATCCGACTCGTTCCGTACAGTCCACCTTTAATCAGTGCCGATTCCATCAAGTCTGGATCCAATCCCTATGCCGACGACAGTGCCGAAGGGCAATCAGAACTTTTGGCTGGCTGTAGTTCTTCAGTCGCTCCTTCCAGTCCTTACTATGAGTCTCCATCGCCAGGTGCGGTTTGGAAGGCCATTAGCCCTGCTCATGCGACAAGTTCAAGCCGTCCTCTAAAATTCACCACCCCTCAACCTAGTTCTCCCTGGCGTCCATTGTCTGATGCCGATGCCGATACCGATACCGATAATCGCGATGAATCATTCGAGTCTCCTGGCGATGTTTCGCCATCACTTCGCCAATCTCCACGACCGCCTTCTCGCCGTAGGATCATTAATGTTCATGCCGACAAGACCTTTTCCATTCACCCTCAAGCTCTCTCGACTTCCACCTCATCTCGAACCGACTCCATCTGGTCTAACCAACATTCATACACTACCCGCAGCAGCTCCTATGGTAGACAGTCCATGGGGGCGTTTAGTGATGATCACCAAGAGCACCCAAGTTCACCTTTGACTCCTCTCACCGAACGCAGTAGCAAGTCACCTATGGCGATACCTGCCTCGGCTCCGCGTGCCCAAACCAATCCGAGAATGTCGCCTTGGAACTATCGTATGCTAGGTGGCGTTCGGAAAGTGCCCAGAACACCGGATATCAAACAGAAACGGAGGCAATCCCAGACTTCATCGGTCCTTCCAACTGAAATGACATTGCCATCTCTACCCGAGATCCAGCCCACCAACCCAATTGATGTTCCATCAACCCAGCAGTTGAATGAGAAGATTTCCTTTCTGTCCACCAACTCGTCACAATCGAAATCGACACTTTCTGACAGGACGAACTATAAAATATACGGACAAAGCTCTCCTGTTACTGCTGCCGAGTTGGATAGTTTGCCGGCTTCGTCAATCCACTCCAACTATGAGATAATTGGTGGCCCTTCTTCGTCTGAGCCCTCTGTTTACGATCGCACCCGCCCTCACACACGCGAGAGCGACGCTAACTATGTCGTGCACGGCGGTGCCTCTTCGACATCCTCAGTTGTTGCTGTAAGGCAGAGGCTACGAAATGAGTTTTCGCAGGAGAGTCTTATGGTCGCGCCGCTTAGACCAACAAGAAAGAGATCCTGGGAGAGCTTTGGCCTTGTCAAGACCCGTTCTCACGATTCACTTCGTACAGGGTCTTTGACTTCACTCTCCACTATGATGACCCAGGAAGCCACAAGAGCCTTGTTCGTTGGCCCTGCTACAATGTTGCACCAAGTTGGAGCAGGCTGGCATTCTTCTACAAGCCACTCAAAAGCACCATCCGGCCCTCGTCCTCATCAGTGGAGCTCCCAGTTGTCAACTGTTTTCTCTGAAAGCGAAGGTGATAGCGAATCTGCTTCTCGCGCCTTGTCACTGGCCTCATTTGCAGACCGGCGTAGCAGTAGCCACAGTAAACACCTTTTGAACATGATGAATTCCTTGGCTGGGCTCGAAGAAGAACATAATACTGATGAATTCTCTCACTCAAGAACACCGTCGTTGGAACCACCCGCACCTGCATTCAACCGAAATATGTTCCGCGATCCTCATTCGGGTCCCACTCGTCTCATCCGCGATCACGATGAAGATGGAGACGGTTTGGCCGAGCTCGCTGATATTGAAATGTTGCGACATCGCCCCTCACGGGCCCGAATGGGGAAGATGCTGTCGCATTATGCTTCAGACCGCAGCCTCCGTTCCACTGCCAGTGTCAACTCGACTATTCCAACATGGGCCAAGTAAAAATACCCCATCTTTTTGAATATTGTAATGAACAAACGGCTGACTGGATTTAGGGTATACTATGGCAGTGGTGAACGCAAGTGGTTGGCATACAAGCCTTCATCTGAATCTATGTTTTCCAATTTCAGTTTCACCGATTCTCAGACAGGAGGCCATAGTCACTCCCCAAGCCTGGACCGGTTTGTCCCTTCTATCTTCAGCTCTCGTCGCCGGCCTGGAAATCCAGTGGCAGAACACGGTGGCCATCGTGACTCGGATCCCGATCTGGACCCGATGGAGATGGGACCCCTTTCATCCAACCCGGTTATTCATGTCATGCGCAGCCTGAAAAAGCAAACTTCCAGCATCTGGTCGCCACATCTAGGCCGGGATCGAAGACCCGTCAGGCAGAGTATATGGGAGCCCCCAGTCGCTGATTGGGAGGCAAGGAGCGAATTGGCTGGGAAAAGAAACGCTCAGATAACCATGTTTGTAGTAGGATTCATTCTTCCCCTGTGTGAGTTGTCCTGTTTGAGATCGATTCTGGGACATGCGCATTCTAACAGAACGACAGCTTGGATGATTGCCTCCCTAGTCCCGCTTCCAACAAAATCTAATGATGAAGAACAAGGCCGTACAACAGTCAAGGAACAAGTTGCCAATGACGATATGTACCGAAGTGCGCTCTGGTGGAGAACCATTAACCGTGTTATGTCCGCCATTGGTCTTATCGTTCTAGGTGCTGTGGTTGCACTTGTCGTTGTTGGTATTAAACAACGTTGGGGACATTGACCATATCGTTCCAGACACTTTCGAGAAGCCTTACCTGCTTTTCATTTTTTCAATTCTTTTTCTTTCTTTCTTTTTCTCTTCGGGGTGAGATGCGGGATGATGCTGAACTTCATTGAGTTCGAGTCATCTCTCACCAACGAACATTCACAATGCCATCTGATGGCATCTCCACGATTTCATGATCACCAAGACATCACGATCTTGATTTTTTTTTCTTTGGGAAACAGCTTTACGCCAAGCTACCATATTTTATCATGATTCTTTACCTTTACGATTTGGGTTTTGGTTGCTGAAAAAATGCTACGACACATGAGCCCCTTTTCTTTTTTTTTTTCCTTAGGTCGCCGGGGATGTGCCACGACCTGGAGAAGTTGTTACACAGGAAGAAGCAAAACAATTTTCACGATTTGACGATCTTCTTAGGGATCCGTACATCTTTACACAAAAAGCCGGTTCTCACATTTATTCATTTTTCCCTTTCATCTTAAGCCTGTACAACCAAACCTGTCATCAATGAACTATCTGATTTATATTGTACCATAGTTGGGATTTGATGGGCGAATGGCGGGCTTCAAGACGGACTGCATAATGCACTCGCTTTTATGATACCATGTAACAGTAACCCTAGCGATTTCGGGCGCGATGGGGAGAGCCACGGATGGAAGGCTCTTTTAGCACATAGATTTCATGACATGGAATATCGTCTACAATAGATCAATCATTTCATGCATTCAATTATTCAAGATTTCTTACATCTGTCCCTGATATCCAGAAGATACGCTCGCGCGCTCGTGTGATAACGAAATATTACAACATTGATCAAATCGAATATTGTAATCATTTGCATCAACTATAAAATGTGTTCTATCCAATATGGTCTGGATGATTTGCTCGTGTCAATTCTCTTTTTGCTTCAATTGTCGGGCTTCAACTTCTGCACGGATCTCCTCGACGGCCTCATTGATGTCACCCTCGGGATCCTTGGAGATACCGAGAATGGGCTCCGCCTTACCCGTTAGACTATCGGTACTGATGGAACGGACAAGCTTAGCGCTGGCCCTGCCTTGACGTTTCTCAAGTTGCTTTCGCAGGGCCACTTTACCGGGGGAGGCGAAGAAGGCTAGAGTGGCAAAGGTCCAGACGGCAGCAAAGAAGTAGACCCGAGACCAAACTAAAATTGAACCGCTGAAGGAGAGAATTAGGAAGGGTGAGGTAGCAAATGTAAATGTGAGCTGAGTGACGAGGAAGGAGAGGAAATCGTAGTATTTCTTCTTGGGCGAAGGGTTACCAGTGATAGGATCGAGGAAGAAGGGGCGGACATGTCGTCGGAAATCTAAGTAGAAAATTAGTGATTTTTTTTTCTTTCAAGGGCAGATTTATGTCGAGAGAACATACGTTTGGCAGCGGTCTGGATAAAACTGGCGAGGACGAATGTCAAATAGTAGCCAGGATGGAATCCATGCCAAAGAGCACTAGTACCAAAGGTGGCCATGCTGGCACGGAAACCTGGCTTCTTACCCCTTGGGGTAACACGTAGGTAGACATAGTTTCTCAGCCAATTACTGGTGTTGATGTTCCAGCCACTAAGGTAACCTCGCGGGTTTTGAGCTGTCTCAACTACCCATGGGTCAATGTTCTTGAGTCGATCCCATGAGATCTTGCCTGTGATAGGGTCGACACCATTGTAGCCAAGACCTGCCAATATACAGGAACCCTCCGTAAGCGACCATACAGCATAGTATTTGAAGCGTGCAACCAAGCTGACCATATACATGATCCATACGCGCCGGGGAAAGTAGTAATCGACAAAAGAGTCTCCAGTTAGGGTATTGGGGTTATATGTGGGTGAAAGACTGATGAATAAGACGAGCCAGAACAAACCGCTGGCGGCTTTCCAGGCAGCAGGACCACCACTGCGAGGGATCTTTCTCTTCCTCCTCACAGGGGGCTTTTTCGACGGGTCAACTTGGGGAGAGACATCAAACATAGACGTGTCGAGCCAACCGCGGTAGTCAGTAAAGTCAAAAGAAGGACCCGCAAAGAGGGCCGGGAAGAAAAGGACCCAGCCAGCATAGTCCAGAATGGACGGTAGTTCCTTCAGCATATGCTCACGCTGAAAATCAGAAAGCAGGTTTTCAGGCAGCTGGCCATCGGCAACGTTCCAGCAAAATGCGCTGAGTTTCATGAGAAGGACCATTTGGGTTCCGGTAATGTCAACGGTGGAGGGGCTGTCCACGATTTGGCGCGCGATGTGGCTGACAGACATGTGGCCCATGACGAAAGCAAAGCCAACCCAAGGCATATAAGGGCTTGAGCGGAGAAATTTCGCAATGCAATAAGTGCCCCCAGCACTAATGAGGAGGGTGCGGATACCATCCCAGAGATCGAAGAGGCCGACGAGGTAGAAGAGGGAAACGCTGTTGGCAGTCAGCGGGTGGAAGGATGCGCTTCGGCAGGAAGTTGAGAATACCTAATAGAAAAGATATTCTTGAGTTCGGGCTTCGAATCAGGGATGCGTTTGAGAGCGGCAGCGAGTGGGAAGGAGAGCAAGAAAGAGAAGATGAGCTTGACTGTAGAGTCAGGTTAGAACTGATGTTGCGACGGACTCTCTTCGAGCTTCTCACCTTCATCGGCGGAAGCGCCGACTGACGAAGACAGGGCCTCAAAAGCTAGAGAGCGAGAAATTGTGTCAGTAGGTGCCAATTCCTTCTCCAGAAGACTGCCGGATGGATTAAACTCACGCCGGTTGATGAAGGGTAACATGTCGGGGGTGGCGCGCGGACCAGATGGGATGTTGGGGACAAGCTAGATTAAACGTGGAGGAGGGATCAAAAAGACGAGGGGAAAAGGATGTAAATATGGGTGATTAGAATGTCCTAAGCCATTGTGCAAGAGCGACAAGGAATAAAACGACCATCCAAACCCAGCGTTGGAGGATCTGGGGATCAGGAAGAGAAGAAAAGAAAAGAAGGGAGGGAGTGCACGTCATTGAGCAAGCTGTTGCCCTTCCCTAATCAACTCGTCGATTTTTTCCCCGTCACCCACTTCTCAAGCTCGCTAGGACCCTTGTGCAGCCCTTCGTAGGTCGTAGGTACATTATTTTGGTAGCACATAGCGTTGTATTGGAGGTACATCGACATTGGGGCGTGGCGGTGACGCTGCCCCACGTGGGGACAAGCTGTGGCATCTGATTATCTAGTAGTGATGTATGCCCTTGGCAGCTGATCGTAGCTTCTTACCTGGTATTTTAAGGGTTTTTTGTCATCCTCTTTGTTAGCGGCATCCCAGTCATCGTCATCATCGCTGTTGACATTATCACCTAGCATATTGGATACATTTCAAAGTTTGCACTCCCAAATATTGATTTATTTTCCTGAGAAACAATATCGACAAGTTTAAGCAGAGACGTGGATTAGGGCGGAGTGATTTCTACTAGTCCAGTTGTATTCAAATATACATTGTCATGTGCTATAACATCCTTCCCCACTTCAATTCCAGTGTCTGCCTGATAAGACTGTAATCTGGTAACATGATCTCCTCTGGAAGTGAATGGCTGACAGGGTGGTACTTCTCCTATCACCATACCCAGAAGGCATGGGCTTTATAATGCTCCTCCTATTCGTCTAGAGGCTGCGGCAGAGCACATGCAAGGTATCTAACCGAACCCCCTTCTGTCTCTCGGACTTAGGATTTGGTAAACACTGGAAGTCCGGCTCTAAAACTTGGGCAACAATCCTTCTGCTTCCGACTTCACTACCGGCGCTGGCGGTTTGAATTTGGTTGCAACATGTGTTCCTATGTCTGATTGTATTTCCAAAAAAAAAAAAAAAAAAACATTTTGAAGGCTCAGGCCCAACCAGCATGCCCCCATCCCGCCTGACTCCAGACACGCCATTGTCTAAATATCACATATTGATTCATATGCCTCCCTCCTGGTAAACGAAACCATACTATACACTCTCGGGGATCTATGTTTGTCCCTCACTCTCACACCTATGAAGCCGTGGTATTTTCTGGTTTCTTTCGACTACTAAGAAGAGTGTGCTGAATTGTCTTCTTTACTGAATGCAAGCATGCATACCAACTGACTGGCTGCAGCCATCGCGGTCCGTCTATAAACTCTTGCCCCTTATTGGATTAAGAATTGGCCGCATCACGGCTACTCTGAGAGCTTGCGCTCATCGTAGGACGAGTCGTGGGCAACGTGGTCTGTGACTCCTTAGACTGACGCAAACGGGCCAAAGCATATATGATACCGCTAACGAATCCGATGAAGATAGCAGATACACTGCCCACTGTCACGGGAGCCGAGAAGAAGATAAGACCGCTGATGGCAATGGGAAGCTTGTTAAGAGCGCCAACCATGGAGTAGGTTGTAGATGAAGTGACACGGATACACCATGCGGAACAGTACGAGATGAAAATGGCAGCTAGTCCCGAATATATCATGCCAATAATCATCCGGTTGCGCGACTCTTCGGGGAAGTTGCGAGCAAAGTTGGCGCTAGACCAGTCCTCCATCAACAAGGAACAGACAATGAGAACAGGGATAGTCAGAAGATTGTTGTAATACATAGCTATATTACAGATCAGGTTAGTTACATCTCAAAGTGGAATAACTATTTTGGCAGTGGGTGAAGGGTAACGTACTGTCCCAGTCCTTGAAATTCATCTTCTTGATAACCTTGCGCATGCCTAGGACATAGGAGGCACTGCAGAACACGTTCATTCCCATCCAAGCGTACCCAGCGTTAAGGGTCGAGATGGCCGCTTTTGAGTCCCCATTATTCAAGTCGCCAGAAATGGCGCTCTGGATGTCAGCCCAAGCAGCAACGACAGAGCTCAGAACCATTAAGCCGAACGAAAGTAGGGTCATGGGTGTCACGCTGCCACCAAACCACAGGACCTCGCCGTAGGCAATCACGATGATGGTGAGGTTTTTGAAAATGGTATAGACGGGAACAGAAAGGAACTGGAGTGATTTGGCACCGGTATAGATCATCCCGACAAGAAGGAGGGAGATAGGGAACCCTGTTCAATCGATCAGCGTCTCTTTGATGCTACTTTTGGCACGATCTACTTACACTTCTTTGCCCGCTCCGAGTCAAAAGGAGCTAGAACTTTGATCAAGCCTGCCTGCTTGCATGCTGTGATGGCAGCGATACATACGATGGCCTTTTAAAAGCATTGTCAGAGACTGTGCATTACGAACTATCGGGTGATCGGGTGTATCGGGAAACGAGACTGAACTCACCTGAATCGCCAGGTAGAAAAAGTTCAGATTCCAAAAGTTGCCTGAGACGACATATTTATTGACGACGGTCATACTGATGGAGGCCATACAGTATGCAAGAATCGACAAGGGCCCGTTGTTGTCAAGCTGATTCAATCCTTGATTTCCGATAGGGTGGGTTCTCATAGTTGGAGAGCGAGCAATGAATGTATCTTTGTCCTTTCCAAAGGCATCATCGCCCATGCGGACCGCATAGTCCTCATTCTTCTTATCCGTCATATTATCGGCGGTGGGCGGGAATCGAGGTGATCAGGGTACGATGTCGAGGTAGTGTTATGCAGCTAGGCAATCAGTGGAAGGCGATGGAGAAATAGCAGGTCGTGTAGCTTTGAGAGCTTGATTGGTAATCCGCAGTTGTTTCCCGAAGGATTGAAGATGCTCGAGAGGTAGGTACTAAATGAGATGCCTTGTGGGATGTTTTAATCGATCCGATGGCAAAGACCTCGACCCCCTTCTTGGACCGACCGAACTTCAGAGGCCGCAAATGAATGCAGGCAACTCAGAGATGAGGGAGACGTGGAGGAAACACAGGGGCTCTGCTTAGTCATCTGGCAGCGACTGGGGTTTAGGCGTTTGCGTCGTCTCTGACGCTAGGTTACCGTGCCGATTTCAGTAGGACGCTAGCGCTGAGCCCCCTAAAACATGCACTCTTCATTAAGTACCCACATTATTCTACCTACCTTGCCGAACCAAACGAATACCCTTGTGGGTTTTGGGATTCGTCACGTCATCTCGATTTTTCTCTCCTGAAGCAAGAAAATGATGTTGTCTCTGTAAAATGTAGATGGGCGAGGATGGGCAATGTCCATAATGAGGACAATATTCCCCCCCCCCCCCGCTTAAAAAACTACAAATGAACTGGTAGGGTTGTAGGGTCGCTTAGGGTATCCAGTTGTTGGTATATACCTGGTCGTGTGTTTACGTGGCGGTGGTTGTATTTATTGCCGTTGTTGCCGTCATGACTTCTGGCACAGCCTCAACCGTATCTTCGCCACCTTCTCTGTCGTCGTCGGGAGCTGCCGGGAAATTGAGATGTTTCCAGTCTTCTAGCTCTTCCGTCACGGATCTCATACGGTCCCGAATACTCTCGATGGCATAACTTCCAAGTAAAAGCCGTAGCGGTGGATACGAACAATGCGCTAGCTGCCAAATCAATTCGGCGCACTTGATAGCACTTGTGGGTTGTCGGTCTCCAAGCCATTGGACCATACGTTTAGCGTGCAGAGCTGGCGATGTGGCATGACCATAAGCTTCACTTGCTGGTTTGATGAGAAAGTGACCCCATGTAGGCAATGGATTGTCTGGCGTCTCAGGCTCGTCACGTCGAACGTGACCGGGTTCAATAAGGGTGGCCTTAATGTTGAATGCATCTGTCTCGTAGAGCATTGCTTCGATCAGGCCTTCGACAGCATACTTCGTAGCACAATAAGGTCCAAGACCTGGGACTCCTAGAGCTCCTGATGTTGAACTGAGAATCAAATATCGACCTCCGTTCTGTCTTCGAAAATAGGGCAGCGTTGCATGAATGATGTGCAAGGTGCCCATAAAATTGGTCTCAAACTGGTTTCGGAGGTCATGCTCGTCTTGGTCTTCACATGCACCAATTACGCCGTAGCCTGAACAATTGGCCACCACATCAATACGGCCAAAATGGGTGAGCGTACGTTCCACAACACGAGAGACTGAGTCGCGGGCACGAACGTCACACAGCGCTCCAAGGCAGTTTTCATGGATCCCCGTCATCTCGCTCGGACTTGTTTCAAAAACTCGCCCAACGGATGTAACAAGATCGCCACGAGAGAGAGCACACTTCACAAGGGACCTGCCCATGTGACCAGTGCCTCCAAAGACCTGAGTGTGGGGTTAGCATACTGTTAACTAAGGGGGGACGTCCCGCCAGATGCGCACAATTATGGCGTCAAGAGATGCGATTCAACATACAATCCAAACTAGCTGCCGTGCCGAACTGCTGCCTTGAGGCGGATCGCAGCTTGCAGGCAGCTGAGGCCGGGGCTTTCCCGACGCATCGGTCGCGTCAGATGCCTCAGTGCGCGTGTCCATATTCCGCAGCGACCCAGTATAATCCGGATGGGTGGAGGGAGTCAGCTCTTTCGTGTTTTCTTTTGTGGTGAATGTGGTGGCGAAGTTGAAATGGGAAGATTATGAGCGCCACTCACAAGTGGTAAGTCGGGTTGAAGACTAATTTGTCCTGTTGATGGAGGAGGTACCTACGCTTGTGGAGGCACGCAGGAGAAGCTAAGCAGACCTGAACCAACACCACGCCCCACAAACCAAAGCCAGGTCATTGTGAAATGTGTAACGCGAAATCATTCGAAGGTCGCATAGAAACACTGATGATAATACATAGCTGAAAAGCGCCACTAATGAACTGGGATCATATGTGTCTTTTGCTGGGCCCATGTTGTCGGGTGCACAGATCGGTGGTTTGATGTTTGGTGCCAATTTCCATGTGGCTCCCCAGCCACCCCTAGATCTCGGTCCCTCCCACAGTTCAGCCCTCTCGGGGTATTCCGGGTCATGTAAATGCCGGGAACTGGGGCCGGAGAATTGGCCTTAAACTCATCACAGAGACAAACCCAAAATCTAGAATCCAACGCAGATGGGATACTATGTCGCATGATGTGGATATGCTGATGCTGGATTATCCCTTGATGCAGTTAGCTTGAATTCGAGTCTACGTACATATGATTCTGCTGGAACCCCATATATTAAGAACATTGCGTAGTCAAGAGCTAAAACTAGTTACCCTGTCAGTCTTGCGCAGTCTTTCCCGTAATGATCCCTATTTCGGGAATAGTCATTTGATTTTCGGATCCCTCGACCTTATTAACACTGTTTCACGAGGATGCTTATTTCTATAAATTTGCTTTTTTATCAGTGAGAAAACTAAAAATGCGTGGCTGGATAAGGCACAAGCCCCTGGACCCTGAACACAAAGTCAGGCAAAAAAAAAAAGTCTAGAGTTCTTGTATCAATATTCCATAGACGCGTCGATTTTAAATACACTGCAATGTTATTAAAGCACTAGGTCGAATTACTGCATTGCTTTTACTACTTTAGAGGCCCCTTTTCATCGAGTACATCTGTCAATTGTCTTCACTGATTTCGCCATATCTGGCATTCACATATGCCTTTTCAATACCTGTTGAGGATCTGCTGGAAGTGCTGGATGGGTTAAGTTCTATGGGTATACCGATTAACATCAGAAGCAGTTACGCAGAGGAGAACAAAAATCAGAATCAATCGACTTTATGTCAGATCTCCACATGCTGGGGAAGCACACCAATTCAATTGCTTGGATTAGTGACCTTTGGGTGGCTTGCATGACACTCCTAATCCTTGGTTCGGATCACACCCAAGTGGTCCTGTGACCTGCACCTAGTGACGCCTGTGCACATCATCCCTCAAGCAACAATGTCTCCTACCCCGCGATCATATAATTTGGCTAATTCGGCGAGGGGAGGCGAGTAGGTAATATCTATTTTTACATATTTCGCCTTTTAAATATATTTTTCTAACCCTCTCAAGATAGTCCCTCGGGCTAAGCGGACTGAATTGAAAAGCAAGTTTGGCGCTACTTGGCGGTGGCGTAAAAAAACCTGCAAATCACGTCAAAAGTTGTGCATGATGAGAACAAAAACCCTTGGTACCTGAGGTGTTTCTGCAGCCTTGAGTGCACGGATTTGGCACGCGCGCCAAGAAACACACGCACGCTTGTTGGAAGAACAAAACGAGTCTCACATCATCACCAGCTTCAATCATCTAGCGAATTTGAGATATCCTCCATTATTTTCTTATTCATTTCAACCTTGAACCATACATGGAACCCCACGTGGGCACTTTACTGGCTCAGAAATTCTTTCACGTACTCCTGCCGGTGAAAATTATCGTTTAGGGAAGCCTCACGGTTAAGGGGTGTCCATTTAGGCTCATCCTTAAATAAGCGCATCGCGTGGACATACTATTCGCAGAAATAGTTAGCAGGGTGCGCAGGCGTGTAGCGGTCTGTCCAACTTACGTTATCCTCATCGGTTGTGAAGCGGTGGTAGATTCCGGCAGGCAAGATCAGGAGATCATCTTTGTCAAGCTGGACACGAACCCACTCATCGTCTTTGCTACGCACGTCGAAGTAGCCACGGCCGTCTCGGATGTATCGGATCTCTTCGTCTTCGTGCAGGTGTTCGTGGAAGAACATCTTGACCTTGGCCTCATACGCGTCGCCCATGGTCTTGGGCGAGACCTTGATTTCGTCACGGTTCTTGTATCCACGCTTCTCAGCCAAATCGTCGACGCTCTTGAGATCAGGGAAGTGGTAGTAGTACACGCCGATGGCGAGAAGTGAATCGACGTCAACCACACGCCCAGAGTCGTGGGGGAGGCGCTGGTCGCCCTGAGTATCATGATTAGTCATTGGAGCTGAGCATTCAGGCAGACACATAAAAGAGGATCCACAAACAGGCAGGTTATCGTAGTAGTAGGCCTTCATGGTGATGATGAGAAGCGCTGTTTTCTCTCTCGCTGGTCCTTTTGGGCTTTTGGGTGTCGGTTGTAATTGAGGGGCATCCGCCGGGACTCTTATAAAGTTATTTATTTCATGGTAGCGGGGCAGGTCGACGTCAGTGCATCAGCACTAATCACAAGGGTGTCTTATCTGCCGCAACCCGCTGCTGACATCACTGTATGGGCTGGCATAGCAGGGATTAATAACGTAGTCGCCTTTATGGTCCTGCACTTCCAATAAATGTTCGCATGCCTGCTAAACGTAGCCCAATAAAAAGGTCGAAGACATGTACAATTGATGTAACTAATTGCATTTCTTGGGGCGTTTGATTGGAAGTGCATCCTAAGTCTTTTAAGTGAATGTAGCCTCCACCAGGTCCTCTGAATGGGCGTTGGTGAAATTGGGGACAAGTGGTACAGGCCCAGAGAATAAGTATAGCCAGAATAATCAATAAAATCATATGAAGCGGGTAAATAAAGATAGTAGTCGCATTTACTTATTTCCCTAACGCCACAGTAATGACCCTTACCTCCCAGAGATACACTCCCATGACTTATGCCTTACCAAACGCCGAGCCCAAATTTTGCCTTCATAACCATGTCAGGAAGCTGACAATAACCATTGCCTTTGGTCGAGCTAACATAAATCTATGTCTGCCAGATCCCTTTTATTCTCAACACCCCACTGTTGGTTACAAATCTCGTGCTCCAAGATCCCGAGCCCCAGCAACCATAATATCGTTATTGATTCCATCGGCAGACTCGTCTTGCGTGCGCGGCTCAAACAAACGTCTCCACCAGGATGGAGGATCAAGAGGTCGGGAGCCGTTGTGGAGAGGAGGGTACACGTCAGTAAAGAAGTACCAGATATGGCCGATAACAACACCCATAATCTCATCCTTGGGGATACTGCCATGCAGGACAAGGCTGAACCCCATCAGAACCCAGGGAAGGTAGGGCGCTGTGAAGACAAGGAGGCCAAGGAAGCTTAGTCTTGTATCGGGGTTCCGTCGCGACCAAATATAAACAAGCGTTGAGGAGAGTGGTTGGCCAAGGAAGGGAATAGAAACGAGGGGCGACAGGGCGAGAAGGCTCGCCATGGCATAAACAAGGAGCCAGGAGAAATGTGCGGGGGATCGACCAGAGGACTCCTCGAGAAGTCTAGCGTAGCGTTGAAGAAAGTAGACATGGAATAGAAGATCGAGCGAGAAAGGGCCGAAGTAGAGGAATGTTGTCAAGAGTCGCCAGTACTGTGAATCGACAGTGATTAGCCGGGCGTTGATAGGCGAATGGATGGCGCATTTTGAAAGCACCATATGCCCCTTCAGAGACTAGACCGGAAGATGGAAAGGACGGGCGAATCCAGAATTCAGAATAGACTAACCTGGGATTTGACAAATACGGCGCGGAAGCTGTAGAAGAGCTGATAGGGCGTCACCATTTGACACTGAACCAAGGCACTGGTTAGGACAGTCGCAGTTGTCCACCACCGGGTGCATGTGGGCATCTCCCAGAACCATGCCTCAAGAGGCAGACGACCTCCATCCATGACTTGATCCATTGATATGATACACTGTGAATATGACAGGCTTCTGTGGTCTGAGGCGGCTAGAAAGAGCGGGAAGGACTCGAGGCAAAACACGGCGGCGTGGTTCAAGACGATGATGCAGTTGTAGCCAGGTAAGGGAGGATACGAAACAGACTCGGCCGACAGGGCGTTTAAGGATCTGGGAGGGGGCCTTTGGTTAGATAAGATATCGAATAAGACAATTTGGGTTAGATTGTACCGAAAATCTAGGGACGGTACCTGCCCGATGGTTTCCCGCTTTCGTGTGACTGCGATGTGGCCTTTCGAAGGACGAGTGATAGCGCGGCGCTGACGTTGACTCGGTGGATAGCCCTGTTACGGAGCAATTGGGGCGCGCACTTCTAACAGTCCCACTTTCTCCAAGTCATGGTAAGTATCTACAGGCGGAAATTGTGGCTACATGTGGCTCCTCTCCTGGGTTGTGGCTAGAAAGCCTTAATCCTTGTCTGCGGCGCTAGACCGTTCTCATTCTCGTCGGTAGGGGTAGCCACGAAAAATCGCGGGGCTGGGATGCGACAGCGCGTGCATTCCGTGTTTTAATTAATTTCACTTTCACTCGCACAGCCAGCGGTCACCACTTCATTCTTTTATCTTCAATAATAAAAAATCGCAACATCTTGCTCCCGATTGCGCATACCTATCAGGGACTGAGCGATACACCTCAATACAGAAATCCTAACCCATACATCCCCCACTTGTATGCCTCCCATGGCTCGGATATCTAACGTTTCCCGCAAGTCGGGCAAGTCACGCGCCAGCGATATTCAAGGTACGTACGCCTACTTCCACTTCCACATTGCGACACATGATGCGATCAGTGTCTTTGGGCAATCCTTGCGCGAGCGCGCTCGCTTGCAGTTTTCGAAAACCAAGCTAACACTATACATAGCTGGCGATCCTGTTCCTGTTCGCGCAAAGCGTCGCTACCGCCCCGGCACTGTCGCCCTCCGAGAAATCCGTCAGTATCAAGGACATACCAAGCTTCTATTACTTAAACTTCCTTTCGCACGTCTTGTTCGTCACCTAGTCCTTAAAGCACATTTGTGGTTCCCGAACCGAGGTGAAACTAATATCTTGACAGGTACGAGAAATCGCATTGACTGTGCGACCCAGGGGAGAAGGAATGCGATGGCAAAGTCAGGCTATTCAAGCATTGCAAGAGGCTGCCGAGGCCTTTATGGTCCACCTGTTTGAAGATACGAATCTGTGCGCCATTCACGCCAAACGAGTAACCATAATGCAAAAGGATATCCAATTAGCGAGACGAATCCGTGGTATCTGGGGAGGTCTTGGTTGACGATACGCGCCTGATGTGAAAAGGAAAGTTAATGGGATGGTCATATTCGGTTTGGCGTTTGGCGTGTCTAAGGCTATATACCTGTGGCTGCGTTGTGTGAAATGGGTTCCATGGGGTGTGCGCTTTGGTTGCTACAATAGGCGATCGTTTTTCTCTTTTCTCAAGGTACATTTATCTACTTACATATTGCTTGTCTATTGATTATATGCCGTACTAAACAGCGAGCATGATACGCCACGCTCAAAGACCTTTTGATGGGTTATTATTCAGAGTCTGCTACATGTATTGTCTTTAGGCTATTATAAACCCGGGCATGCCTTCCTGGTTAGAGCAACCACTACTAATTTGAGGCCGATGTACTTTTTCACTGGTTTGTAGACATAGACCGTATTTTGTTACGCGCCCTTGTGCATCGATGATACTCACCCATTGGTTGGAATTCAAGTACCTCTGGCGCCGGCTTGTTGGCGGTCTGTCTCTGACGTAATGGTCCGTCCATAGCTAGGACTCACAAGACACCCACATTAATTACATCTCCTCTTCCTTCCCCCTCCGAGGAACACTTGTTAACACCTGTACAAATAATTATATTTGGATTTATTTGTTGTTGGTCGCTGGTTCTGAATCCGATTGATTCAGTCATCTAGAATCGAGAGGACCGAAGGGGGGAAAGTACTTCAAAAATGAGTCGCGTTTTTGCTTTGAGAGCCAGCTTTCGAGCCATAGCTGCCAGCATTGGTCCTGCCGCATGCGCTGGTAGCCTTCTTCTTAACCGCCATACAATCCGATGTGACGCACCCTCGTTGGCCACTTCCCACCCTCGCCGACAACGCCGATCGGCCGCTTTGGAATTGCCCCCCGAGGCTGTCGCACAGATTTCCAGTGGCAGCGTTACAGGTACGCCACCCCGCTCTTTGCCCAGTGTCTATTTCACTCTCTTATATTAGCATGCGTCATTAGGATTCGGCGTCGGCCTTGTAGTGGCACTCTTTTCCCGCACTCTGGCACTTCTCACTGGCTTGGTTGCAGTGGCAATCCACGTAAGACCGATTGTCTGGTTAGCGGCCTCATTGTTGTTTCTAACTTGGATGTTACTAGATTGCATCCAGGTATGGCTTGGATGTACCTCGGATGCTGGGTATTCAAAAGTATTTAGACGGGAACGCTATGTGGGAGAGGACCAAGGGAAACCCGCTTTATACTGCATCGTTTCTCGCGACATTTTTCTTGGCTACTGTTGTCCGTCTGTAAGACAGTTTGAGGCCATGAACATCCATCAGGGAGTTTTGCTGTACCAAGGCAGCATCGTGTGCAGAGGTATGCTAGTGGCTTATTCTCTCTCCGAATATTAATAGTTATGCAAATAATTCTACAGAGCTAACTGGTCATCTAGCCCTAGTTTAGGCTGAGGGTTATTATCTGTAGCTAGAGGTATACGCTCATGCATGCTTACATTTTTACTCCACCGAGTGTTTCCGTGATTGGACTTTTCTGGATCACATTGAGATTATTCAGTTCCATTCATGTAGCTCGCTCTATTTTTTTTTTCAGTATTCTTCTGGATCAATTGCGCTAAGTTTGGCGGGCTTGAATCGACTGGTTTAATTGTGTCTGTAGCAAAAGGAGGGATTGGTGCTTTTTGGCTGGACCTGTCTATTCTTAGAAGCTCTCTAGCCTCCCAACGCAGGATCTTCGACATGAGCACAGCGACAACCTTACTCAATAGGCGCCGTCTCTCGCCTCAGCCAAGCAGATGTCACCTCATCATTTTGGAAAAAGCCTATCGTCTTGTCCAAGACCTTGGCATGATAGGCATTAATCCATATCTTCTCATCCTCAGTGAGTAGATTTGAATCAATCAGATTGCGACAGTATGGAACCATGGTGACGTGCTCGAACCCGAGGAATGGCTTGTCCCCAAATGAGTGGTTGGTCTTCATCTCCTTAACGATAATGACATTTTCAATTCGAATGCCAAACTTCCCATCCTCGTAATAGCCAGGTTCATTCGATATCACATTACCAGGGGCGAGTGCGACCTCAGCATACTGGACGCGGGTACCAATACCGATTGGACCTTCGTGGACGTTCAAGAATGAACCGATGCCGTGGCCAGTGCCGTGCCTGTAGTCTAGACCATTTTTCTGTGAGGTATTAGCGATGAAATCTAATGAGCTATTTTCTGGTACATACCCAAAGGTGCTGGCGAGCTAAGCAATCGAGGGCGAAGCCAGTGGTTCCCTTGGGGAAAATTGCCATATCCAAAGCAATATGACCCTTCAAAACCAAGGTGTAAGCTTCCTTTTCGACTTCTGTTGGGGTTCCAAAATGGAGAGTCCTTGTTGTATCCGTAGTTCCATCACGATACTGAGCTCCAGAGTCGCACAAGTAAATAGCTTCCGGGTCAATGGAAGCGCAGTTACCCCTCTCAGGGCCATAGTGAATGACAGCAGCACTGCCAAAAAAAATTTCGTCAGTGTCTAATCAAACAAAATCCCATATTAAGATAGAAGACAAGCGGAAGGAATGTACAAGTTAAACAACTTACTTTGCGCCCGTTGATGAGATGGTGGGGAAAGAAAGACCAACGAAATCATCTTTCTTGGAGCGCAGCTCCTCAAGTTTGTCAGCAGCTTGGACTTCATCTAACGAGGTCTTCTTGGCCACAAGTTGGTCTTCAAGCCAAGCAAAATATTCGATAAGAGCCGCACCATCCCTCACATGGCATGAGCGCATGCCTACAATTTCAGCTTCTGTCTTGACAGCCTTGGCATCACCGATAGGGCTTCGGATTTCATCAACCATCGAGTCTCCCCCGAGAGCAGTCTTCAAGGCCCATGACCCCTTGGATGAAATGAGGAAGCTTCCCTGAGAAGTACCCTCGGGCCCACCACGCTTACTGACCGCTGCGTGCAGCGCGCGGGCATCGCTCAAAATAGCATCGTAAGGCTTGATTGTAACATTGTTGGAGCTGAGGTGAGAACGGCAGTCATCACCCAACTTGGAATTATCAATGTAGATTGTGGCAGAGGCAGGGGTAACAATCGCATAGGAGAAAAACACAGGGTTGTATGGAATGTCATTTCCTCGCAAGTTGAAAAGCCACGCGATTTCGTCAAGCATAGAAACAACGAAACCCTGGGAATGCTTTTTTTCAAGCTCCTGACGAAGCTTTATGAGTTTATTCTGGACAGATTCACCGGCAAGAGAATCAGGTTGAATAGACACCGGTTGGCTTGGACGTGCGGGTCGGTCTCCTTCCCAAACTAGATCGACCAGGTTCTCTTCAATAGGCAACAAATCTGCACCGCCGCATTTGTGAATTTTATCGAGGAGGCTCTTGGCTGTCGAGCCTGAGATAAGAGAGGGATCCACTGCAACATTCTTCCCTCCAGCGGACTGCTCGGCAGACCATTCTTGCCAGGTGGGGACGTCTTGGAGACCTTGTTTCAACAAAGTCCAATTATCGTCAAGCTGGGCGGCAGCCTGGTTGAAGTAGCGGCCATCAGTGGCAAGTGCAGCGTTTTGCAGAGTGACAACAGCACATCCAGCGGAGCCTGTGAAACCTGTGATGAACTCACGCCGAGCATCACAGTCTGCAATGTACTCGGATGAATGGCTGTCTTCGGAGGGAATCACTGAAGTATTGTAGACCATTATTAGCACCGGCATATGCATATCAAAGGTGAAGCCAAGGAATATAGGATTTGGAAGGGCACTTTTGTGTGGGGCAAACTCACCATAAACCTGGACATTACGATCTTTCATCAAGCTTCTGAGACGGTTGAGCCTTGAGGTAGTATCAACCTTGTCCATAGTGGAAGTTGATAGCAAACGGCGAGTGGGAGGGGCTGATCTCGTAGACAATCGTGGTCGAGGTGTAGCCAGACGTAGTAGTCTTGCTGTGGTCTGGAGGAGCATGGACCTTCAGGAAGACAGCACGCGATACGGGCACCGACACGAGAGCAGTCACGCTTAATATCAAAGCAAATGTGACAGAGCAAGTAGCTTGACAGTTAGGTGCGCCAGGAAAGGGTAAGCAGCGTGGTGGAGGTTGTAGAATGCTTTTCTGTTGTGTTCTAGAATTCGGACGGTTAGGGCGAGATTTTATTACGAGTCGGGGACGTTGAATCTAATTGTCCTTGGGGAGGGGGGGTTAGGGTTGGATGGCCAGTACTCTCCTTACAGGATGAGAATGGGATGGCGATGAAATAGGCGAAGCTATCTTGAGGGTAGAGGATTGAGCGGGGAACGCAAGCTCCAGGTCAAGTAGATTGGGATTGAGGGGAGGACGAGAAAGTGGGGAGTTTTGGGAGTCATGATGGACCAGGCAAGCTTACCTAGTAGCACATACGTTTGCGCTGTTTGCAAAGGGGAGGAGGGGGAGAAAACGCCAGGGTCTAAATAAGAAATAATTGGTTTCCTGGGTAGGCATGTATGTCGGGTGTGCAGAGCGACTGGTGAGGTACGTAAAGTGAATCAAGCAATCGTGTCAAAAGTTGTGCCTCAAGGTGTTTCAAACCTCACGAGACCTCACGAGAACAAGGCGCGGGATGGAGAAGAGTGACGACAGAGGGGCTCTGGTACATAGTAGGAAGACTGCGTCGCAGTGGCCCGCGGATCTTTGGAATGACCGGAGCCCCGATCGTCACTCCACCGAAGACGAGCTAAGTACAGTACTACTAAACTGACGTCAAAGACGCTATCTTGCTTCGGGCCTCAAGCCGTGGAGGTCAAGGCAAGATTTGTTAGCCACCCGCATTGGAGTTTCGCGGTACATCTCACTGGAAATGCGCTGCTGTTTTTGTGTCAAGGAGAAGATTAAATTAAATTGAACAGTAATAATAATACAGTAACGAAAAAAAGAAAAAGAAAAAGAAAAAACCCCGATGCTAAACTATGAACCCTGCGGGGTACAGCGAATGGGTTCATATGATACCCGTATTAGTGCTCAGCTACGTCTGCTGTTCGCAAATATTAATGCCTTGATCTGAGGTACTTATTTATTGGCATGCAATGTCCACTCATTTCGGATCGAGGTGCCTCACCGACCGCTCACTTTCAACACTCCAAAATTAAGCCACATCTTGCTTCTGAAGTCTTGGGCCCGGGTCGCATAATTTTAGAAAAATTCCTACCCTCCAAGTACCTAGAGAAGCATTTTAAATGGCTTGCCTGAATCACTAAACATCGTATTTTCAATTTGGGGTTTTAGCCCAAATCTAGTTAGTGTGTGGTAAGGCGGCAGTTTTCATTCAAACAACGACAGGCCACTGACCCGCACCCCACCTAATCGGGGGGGGGAGGTTTGTTCCCAACCACCAAAACCAAAACGACAAGTTATCTTTTTTGTCGACTGCCCGCCCCTCTGGTCCACCAATGCACCCATAGCGTCTTTTGGGTTTTCTTTCTTTGCTAAGTCACAACACACGTCAGATTCTTACCCGCCTTCACGTTTTCTGTCCCTTCACCCCTGCTCCGACTGGTGTACAGCAGCCTGGAACTTGAAGGCGGCTTGGCAAAAACATAGACAATACGAGAAAAAGTCAACTCGTTCCAGAAAACTCGTTTTTTTTATCCATACTCTCTGGCTTTCTAAGATTATTTTGTCCTGAAAAAATCGGCCTGGAGTTTCTCTCCTTTTTTAAATTTTTTTTTTTTTTGACTTTAGAATCCCCTTCGTTCTGTCGAAGCTGAGACTGTCGGCTTCCCCGCCTACTCAGCCTCGCCTCGAGCGTTTCTGATCTCAAGCCAAGCTTACATCTCCAAGAATTTGGTGGAAGGGGCATAGTTCCAAAGATGGATGAAATACCTATTCCAACAAATTTGTCAGAAGTCGAAGCCGTAAGTTTACTTCTGTGGGGTGACCTCTTCTTTCTTTTTCTCATCGAGAAAACGCAACTCAGCTGTTCACGACACAATATCGGTAGCCTCATGCTGACACATTTCCAGCTGATCCTCACGCTCTATCAGCCAAACCCCCCGGAAGTCATCTCCCGAACCCAGTCGACCCTATCACGGCTACAAAGCTCTCCGCAAGCTTGGGGTTTGGCTCGTGACTTACTGAGTCGACCAGACGACAAAGTCAAGTTTTTTGGCGCCCTCACCATCATCATCAAACTCAACAACGAAAGGTATGGCTGTTTTCCATAAATGGATATATTGTGCTGAAGATGTCGTGAGTTTCTAATATTTGTCTTCCATTAGCTCCTCTCTCTCAAATGATGATGCCAACGAACTTCTCCAGAGACTCATCGGCTGGTATTTGGAGGTACTAGATCAAGGTAATGGTCCACTTGTGGTCAGAAAACTCTCTTCTGCTTTGGCAACATTTTTTCTTCATTTCCACCGTCTCTGGCGTCAATTCATCCACCATTTATCTCTTTGTATCGTGTCTGGCCAGCCCTGCAACACCACTAGCTTGAGCGATGCGCCAGACACGGCCGCCATTATAGAACGTCTCAACCCGAACCAGGTCCAAGCAACTCTTTGGGTCTTGTGTAATGTCTTGGAAGACATTTCCAAGTTTGATCTGAATTCTGCAAACAAGTGAGTTGTATCTGACAAGTTCTCCGGCTGAGTAATTGACCTCGTTAGCTTGGGATTGTATGGTGCCATTCTAGACAACATGTCAGACGCTGTTCTTCTGATGACCCGTGGTATGACGCCTCACCTCACGTCTCAAGCTGCTCATGAAGACACTATAAAGTGCCTCCAGGTGAGATATAACCAAACTACTGTGTATGCGATAGTTACTGACATATTCTAGTCCTGGGTTTGGTTTGCACAGCGGGCATCGTCCAGAGACACTCGACTTATTCAACCTTTGGGGCCTCTGGTTACGACAGTCATTGGTTCTCTAACTATTGACGAGCTGTATGATGCATCCGTTGAGCTCATGGTTGACCTCTTGTCGAATTGTTCCATCTTCTTGACCGACACCCATGTCCAAAGCTTGGGAGAGCTCTTCGAGAGTGCTTGGTTTCAAAACAAGTACCAATTATTAGTACATGGTGATTTTGATTTTGATTCTACTCGTCTGGGCCAACTTCTTCTTGCATTTGGCGATGCAAGAGTCGAAAAATTGATGCAGGCGAACGATGACAGATCTCGCAACTTGTTGTCAAAGCTCTGTGGACTGCTTGCCGCTGAGGGTCATCCTGTGGCTGACGACAAAATATTTGTCCCAGCATTGGAATTCTGGTCGACATTTGCCGAAACTATGATCGATGCCATGTACTCTGATGAAGGAGAAACGACTACTTGGGTCCCTCATGCTTTGTCTTTTGTCCTACAAGCCGTCTCCAATGCTTGGCAAAAGATAATATTCCCAACTCATGACGAATTTGCGTCCTGGGATTCCAATGAGCGCATCGGATTTCATGATGCAAGGAAGGATGTCATCGATCTCCTCCAGTCTGTCTATTCTCTGTCAGGGCCCCAACTAGTCGTGACTTTTGCAGAACTCACCCTCAAGGCTCTCTCTAGCTCTTCATGGTTGCAGCTTGAAGCCGCAGCTTTTTGTCTTGGCGGCCTAGCTGATTGTGTTGGGGAAGATGCTCGGTGTGACGAGGCATTGGCCTCAGTCTTTACCTCGCCATTGTTCTCTGCACTTCGCTCCGGAGAGCAGACTATCCCTCCGCGTGTGCGACAGACGTGTGTAGCACTCATCGAGCATTATACTGAATACTTTGAGCGCAATCTCTCTCACCTGCCCCCTGCACTTAACCTTCTATTTGTTGTTGTAGGAGAGCATACACTAACCTCTGCTGCCTCTAAGTCCATTTTCAGGCTATGTTCTTCCTGTAGAATGTATCTTCACTCGGAGGCTGGGGCTTTCTTAGATGAATATCAGAAACTGGTAGCCGCTGGGCTACTTGATTGCAACGCTAGTGAAAAGATACTCGGTGGTATCGCCTCAGTTATTCAGGCCATCCCAGATCAAGGTCAAAGATTTGCAGCATGCGCCAGGCTCCTGAGTTTCATCCAGGCCGATGTCCAACAGTCTCTGGAGTTATTGCAATCTACTCAAGTCACTCCTATGCCGTGCTTCTCCGGTCACGGTTGCTCATATGCATCCTCAGACGAGCCCCCTGCGCTGCATACCGCACTAAAAGCACTTAGGTGTTTATCTAGCACCGGTAAAGGACTCCAGGCTCCAACGGAGGCGTCTGTGGACTTGGAAGATACGCGCACAGGGACCGGGAGCCTTGACCCGCAGCTTGCACAACTCCAAGAAACCATTGTCTCAATCATCGTCCAGGTTCAAAAATCTTTTGACGCGAGTGGCGAAGTTGTCGAAATCATCTGCAATGTACTGAGAAGCGGTTTTTCTGAGGTCGAGCCTGGCCCCTTCGTCCTGCCTCCTCGAGGGGTTGGTCAATACCTAACTAACCAGACTATAAACACCCCTAGAGTAGGCCTCCTCATGAGCACGGCATGTTCCTTTGTTAGCTCGTTGGAACATGATGGGCTCCAAGGACAACATGAAATTCTTACCACTTTACTTCTATGGGTCATGAGCCTCCTCAGGCAGCTGACGAGTAAGTTAGATAAAACAAAGATACCAAAATCCCTGGTTATTTTTATACAGTAACGCTAACTGCAACAATATTAGACCCGGAAGTGGATCCAGAAGTCGCTCAAAATGGTATAGAATTTGTCAGTCGTCTCATGTCCAAACGACCAGCAATTCTTCTAGAGCTAGAGCCTCAAAATGCCGCTGAATTCTTCTTCCTTTTTACACTACAGGTACTTGACGGCAAAGAGCCTCTGCCCAAGGCCAGTGCGGCTGAGTTCTGGGTAAGTGATACAATGTGTTAGCAGCTGAAACTCGGAGGCGCCCGTTCTAATAGAGCATCAGGCCGTTTTTGTGAGTACTAGATGTGACACGGCAGAGCTAGATGAAACAATAGCGCTAGCCATGAATACGTTGGGACCGTTACTTGCACAGAGCTTGGCGAGGAACATCGGGGGAAATGCTTCTCGAAGCGAATTAGACAAACTCGCCGAGCCGTTGAAAAAACTTATCGTCCGCTATCCTATGTCTAAGAGTTGGTTTGAGGCCGGGTTGTCGCACTCATCATTCCCCAGTACAAGAGTTACGGCAGAAGAGAAAGCCATCTTCATCAAGAAAATCGTCAGGTACGCTAACCTTAAATGTCTTCCAACTGCGTCCTATAAGGATAAGCTAACAGACATTTCAGTCTTCGAGGGGCCAGGACGACAAACCAAGTTATCCGAGAGTTTTGGCTGTCGGCTAGGGGCTCCAACTTCGCTTATGCATCGTGAAAAAAACAATCAAAGCGTTGATAAAAGGCCATTTGTTAGTTGGGGACATCAAGCCCTCCATGAGTTCATGGGTGTTATCCTTATATTATTCTAAGCGGAGTATTCTACTATTACGATTCCTATATATCGTATAGTAAATCAGCGGAACATTGGAACGAGAAATTTCCCTTGGGAAAGATTGGCCAACCCTTGTTTACTGTTCTATGCCAAGGCTAGAGCGAAGACAAGTGTTCAGAACCCGATGGCAGATCTAACTATTTCCATCGTGGCATCAGCACTCTTCTGCGCCTTTTTGGCGCCTTCTGACTCGATCTTGTCAAGATACTCTCCGCCCGCATTAAGCAGATCGACGTATCGATCATGAATGCCGTCCAACCCGGAAACGATAGACTCGGTAACTATTTCTTTGAGTTGCTTAGGACTCATGCCGCTGTGCTTTTTGGCCAAGTCTTGCGGGCTCCGCCCTTCGGAATCGAAGATGGATAGAATGTCCAGCAAGTTTGAGATACCTGGCCGGTTGGCGATGTCATAAGAGATTCCAGGTATCGAGTCAGTCAATGCTGAACCTATCTTTTTCTTAATATCTTGAGGAGAATCTGTAATTAGAATACGTGAACGCTCTGACTTGTGCGACTTTGACATTTTAGACGTTGGGTCGGTCAGAGACATGATACGTCTAACGGGTGCTATTATAAACTAGTCAGCAGGAGCGACTGTAGGTGGGATATGAATGCATACGAATGATGATATCAGGAGACACAAGATGAGACCCGTAGGCATAATTAAAATTTGTTGCGCACTCACGAGCGAACTCAATGTGCTGTTGCTGGTCATGGCCGACAGGGACGTGAGTTGCTCTAAAACATGAGTCAATCAAACAGGAATAGCCAGTTGCTCTCTTCGGTTGCGAACCTGTGTACAAGAATATCGGCAGCCTGAAGAACTGGGTAAGAGAAGAGACCAAGCTTGAGGCGAGAACCAATAGCCCGGTCCTCAAAAGACGATCCATCGGAAACGTCCAACTTACTCTACAGAAGACATCAGCTCATGTCCTACAATAAGAGTAGATCATATTAGAATGTAGGAATTGCTCGCCTTCCATTGAGTCATTCTCGAAAGATATCCCACGGACGCGGTGCAGCTGAGAATCCACATGAGTTCCGAATGGGCTGGAACCTAGGACTGCTAAGTTAGAAGAATCAGGTGAGACAATGTGGAATCACTGACGGAGGATTGGTAGAATAAAGTAGCTCTGTCAGGGTCAATTCCGATTGCTAGCAGCGCTGCCAATGCCTCGCGTTTGCGTCTCCTCAGTTGCTCTGGCGGTTGCGGCATCGTAATGGCATGTAGATCAACGATGGAATAAATGAGCCTTGTGTCCGGCTCCTTATGCTGAAGTTGGACCCATTGGCGCAGTGCACCAATGTAGTTGCCCAAATGCGGTACACCCGTGGGCTGGATGCCTGAGAAGATGACACGAGGTCGTAAACTGCTCGTCTTTCTTGCCAACTTCTGCATATTCGGTCAAATGTGATGGGGATGTCAATTGAAGGAAACCTGGCATTTCCAACGTCGCAAGATGACCAAACGAAGCAAAACATTTCGTATGCATTTAGCGGGGACCCACCAAAGATGGTCTTATGACAAGATCTTCCAAGCAACTCTCGTATACTCACTCTATTATGGGAGGTAAGGCAAACACTTAACAATTGATGTGCAACTTTTTGTTAATAGGTGTATGGCAAGTTGACAGCTTTGGTAAATAATGGATGTGCTGCAGCAAATATACATATGCCTGCCGCACCCTTCTACAAAGCTGAAACACACATTCGCCAGGCTTGAGTTTACCTGCTGGTTACTTTTCTTTTTCTTTCTAGTGAGGTAGGGGCTAAGGCAATTGGACATATTCCTTATATTCCCTTAGGATAATTTTACAAGCATAAGATTCTCCAACAGCCTATTGTACATGCCATGATAGATATCATACTCCCCACCGGTTAGCCAGTTCCCATGTATTACCAGGTGGAAAAAATTTTCTCTATAGGTATGGCTTCCCTCTGCTAGGACACGCCTTCCATCTCTTTTACATCACTATGCTTCGATCGTGGGTGGCACCTTGAGACCAGCAGCCTCGCGGAATCGTCGAGAGTTGAGTAGCTCTTCCACCTTTTCAGCCGTTCCAATCGTCTTGGTCTGGCCGATATGCGCCCATTTCGAGTCAATATGACCCTTCTGATCTTCAGGGAGAGAATCCATCTCCTTGCCAACGCCAAGTTTGCTAAACTCCCAGAAATTGGCCTTCATGCCCACACCATAGTACTGATGCTTGCGCAGATAGGCCAGCCAAATCTGAACGGTCTCCGGGTCTCCATCTCGAATTTGGATCAACCTCCGCAGAGTCTTTCGCTCAAAATTTTCCTGTGCTTTCTTAAAAATGAAGTGACTCTTGGGGACGGTCCATCGCTCGGTGATGCGTGGTAGAGGAACTGGGCCGTATGCAGGCAGACCAAGATAATAGGCCGCCCGCAAAGCAAAATCGGAAAAGAATTCAAGGGGCTGTGTGCTATAGGAGCGGAGCTGGAGATCGCATGAAGGGATACCGTATTGGGCTTCTCGTCGCAACGGCTTGAGATGTAGGGCTTCGAGCGATCGAGGGTACCGCGATGGGTTAGTGGTGTTGGCATCCGGTCCGGAATTCTTGGCTTTTGGTGTCACTATTTCAGTAGGTGAGGATCTGGAAAATGTCAGAATAATCTGGAAAGAAAGGCATCTCTCAAACTGGGGTGCAATTCTGGAAAAACGTACAGTGTGCTCTGAGTCCGCCGAGCAGTCCATTGCACTTCACCCTGCTTTCAAACATTAGATGTTAATGTTGCGGGTCCGATTGAAGCGGTTTTGTTAATTCATACCGGAAGGCACACAAGGGATCGAAAACCATGACGCAGCATCCTGCTTTCCATTGACGGTGGTGAGGTTCAAAACTACGACTGATGTCTGCGTTGTGAGCAACAGAAAACGTGTGGTGCACGGACCATTGACACTCATGGACCACTCGTATGGCGCGCTTAAGTACCCCGAAATAACGCCTCTCAGTATCTTCCACCATTCAACCCCAGGAACCATTACAACCACGCCAGATTCCGTCGAAGTCTCCATCACTTGTATATACAAGACCTAGTCCAAGTGTGGCTTGTCCATTGCAACGGGTTTTAGGCCAGCCAAGGTATGTCTCTTAGAAAGCAATCTTGGATGATGCACGAGACTTTCAAATCCAATTCAAATTTTTGGTGCATATTTCACACAGAAGGACAGCCAAGATGTTACATGATTATGATTAATGTCTTTTACGGCGCTGAGCAACTAGTTTTTTATAAAACCCCTTCTTCCCGCTTGTCTTCTGTTTTTGGATACCGGCATACTTGGTAGCAAATTTGGTTGAGTCCTGGGAACTCATCACCTCCTCCAAGATTGTACCTCTCCTTTCCTTTCGAGTCAATCTAGCACTGTAGAAGTCGGTCGGGCCAGCAATGATTTCGCCGACATGGGAATACTCGGGCGCGCTCGCGCGGAGGGTTTTCTTCTGGTGTTTTGGATCCAGTACTCCGCGCATACGGAGAAGTTGCCAATCCCTCTTGAACTGGGGTGTAAGCTCAGTTTTGGGTAGGTCGAACCATTGAGATCCTGCAGTGGCCTGTTGGACGGCAAAGTTAGCCTAATCGCTCTTTCAAAAAAGATCGACACTGTACAGCTAGTTGCATTCCAAATACGAAAGTCAGAGTAACTATGATAAAATAAATCATGAGGCCATGGTCCTATGATCCAAAACGGATACTTGTTCCATGTCAAAAATGCCACGAGGGTCAATTCTCATCAGTCGTGATCCTATACTGGGTAAAGGATCAAACGCCCAGATACATCAAATAAAAACAAAAAAGATGCTTACCTTTGTTTGGGCCACTTGTCCCGTTCGTGGTTGAGGGGGAGCTCGCACAGCTAAATCAGTCTTGTTGTCGCTGATACTGGGCTGCGACTGGACTTTTGTCAGAGCGTTGAGCTTCACCCCAGCGACCGCGGCAGTTGGGACAGTCAATGCGGATGCAGCACCATCTTTCAGACGTTGCTCCGCCTGGCGCAGCAATTCATCGACCTGATCATCTGAGATGTCTGTCATGCTGCTGTGAACGAAGGAAGAAAAGTTGAAAGAAGACCTTCGCCAAAACGCGAGAAAAGGCAGGAAAAAAAATTGGACTGATGGGGCAAGATCCACAAAGTGGCTACCAAGGAGGCTGGTGAAGTAAGCTAGACCTAGATAGAAAAATATGCCACTAGCCACAGCAGCCATTCCGCGCCATTCGCCACATTGTGGCAGCTAGAGTGTGGCGGTGCCCTTCTCCCAAACAAGCTCAAGGCTCGGGTAGCTCAGATGCCCAATCGTCATCGTTATTCCACCAACCTCTCATTGTTTACGTTTCTCCCAAATCCCCATCAACACTATGGACCCGCAAAACACTTCAGCTTCGTCGCACTCGCAGCAAAACCGGCCAAGGCCGGTTTATGACTCTAGCCAAGGCGGCCACTATGGTAAGTTGACTGCGATGCGCCCCTCGCTGCCCTCCCCTTGTTGCTAACTTAATCGCGAAGGTGCCTGTGCTGCCGTATGTTGACCTCAACATCTCGCGACTAAACACGCTACTAACCCTAAATTTTAGTTGGCCTCACAGGGCTTTGCACCTTCTGAGCTCTATACCGGCCCTTGGGCCAACGTGCGTTGAACTCCCCATCACCAAATGTGCGCGATCAGCTAATGGGGTATTGCAGGCTCACCAAGGCCTCACAGGCCAATATAAGGACATCCTGACTACATACTGGCAACATACCATCAACCATCTCGAGAATGATACCCATGACTATAAAATCCACCAGCTGCCGCTTGCGCGCATCAAGAAAGTCATGAAGGCCGACCCTGAGGTCAAAATGATATCTGCTGAAGCCCCCATACTCTTCGCTAAGGGCTGCGATATCTTCATCACTGAGCTGACTATGCGCGCTTGGATTCACGCTGAGGAGAACAAGCGACGGACCCTGCAGCGTTCTGATATTGCCTCCGCCTTAGCCAAGTCCGACATGTTCGACTTTCTCATTGACATTGTTCCTCGTGAAGAGGCTTCGTCACACGCTAAGAGGACGACTGCTCAATCTGCAACCGCCCCTCAAGTTCCCTCTGCTGGCCAACCGCAGCTGCCTGGCCAACACGCAAACATGGCTCAGCCCCAGAATCACTCCTCATCGCATCCTATGGGGCCCGCCGACTACATGGGCAGTCACGGCCTAGCTCCCGACCAAGACTATCGCCAGAACCCCAACATGTATCCCGGCCAAGTTGCGGCTGGGCCTTCAGCTCCCTACGGCCAAACTCAACCCCCTTCCATGTATGGCGAAATGGAGGGAATGTATCCTTACTCCGCCATGCAGGCTCAACAGGTACGCCGTAGCACACCAACCCATACTCTCTTACAGCGACGAGAACCGTGCTAACACGCTCACATAGGCACCAATGGCCTCCGAAGAGTTTGAGTGATTGTAGGAATTTGCCATTGGTTGAATGGGACATGGCGTAGTCAAATCTACTGGGTGTACAAATGGGACGACACTCGACGTGACGAAGGGATCGTGGAAAGGCTTGGCGCAACGGACTTATGCTGGATTTTTTTAAAACAAAAACATGGCTTGCTCGGCATCTTTATGCCTGTCGCAATGACCTATTACGCTAAAGACATTCTTTCGAACATGAGGTTGGATTTAGTACCAAAGCACCCACAGCTTGTTCGGGTGTCTCCCACTCATTTCTGATTTATTTCATCATTCCAAACCGCGAAGAGAAGTTGGCCAATGGGTTAGCAGAGGTCTGGGTAACGGGTGTCAATCTGTAAACAACTTCAGCAACGATTCCCGCACGATAGATTGGTTCAGGACAGTACTTTTCCAACAATGTCGGCCCATTTAGAGCATCTACTCGTCCATATTTCTTATTACGCGAGGAAATGTCAAAGAATTCATCATGGTTGTCTGATTGCAGAAGATTGATGGTTTGTTGGAGTTCATCGAGATTTTCTCGTAGCATTTGGCCGTTTTCAAGGCTATCGACGAATTCAGTGAGATATTGCACATCTTGTGCAAGTGCCGAGACACCATTTGGGTTGATATGTTTGACTTCAGGTGAGAGAGGCAGCGCCTTTTCTTCTTGTTAGAAAGGAAAGGTACAGCAATCAGGGTAGTAAGATGCTCACCAGAATTTTGCTCGCAGTATGGCTAAGCGCATCAAAGTAGATCAGTTCCTTGATCTCTCGGGGTAAGCCGAGCAGAGTGGAGCCCATGATATTGGAGAGATAGCGTGTGAGGGTCTGCATGTAGTTGCTTGGTTCGCTCGCCACCGATGACGCAGTCCTAGAAAGAAAGAAATTGTCAGTTGACGTCAGTTCAAGGCCACTTGTCTAGGGTACCCTACCAGTCATACTCGGCTGTGTCTACGAGGTCATCAATCTTGGAATTTACGAGCTCAAATATTCGCTTCTCTGCTGTTTTCTTGTTGTTCCTGAAATGATCCGTAGCAGTCAGTTTGAGGGGGCCCCCGGCCGATGTAGATGATCTCGCCCGAATAAGCAGCTGTTCGAGCTCTTGACAGGCGATCTCAAAGTGCTCAAGGTTAATGAGAATTTGCACTATTTGCCCCAGATACTGAGAACTCAGACGCTCAACGAGAGACTTGCAAACTTTCTCGGTAAGCAGCTCATCCAAGGACTAAGAGTTGTGAGCTATATTGTAAAAACCAGATCCGATCACCGGTGCCTACTTTTTTTAGGGTTTCGTCAATGACATTCGGGTGTTGGAAGTGGTCATCGGAGAAAAAATAGAACTGGTTAAGGAAATTTCGAATATCAATGCAGCAAAGAGGATACATTTGGGAGAATGGAAGAACACAAGGGAAACTTTTTCTGTAAGTCAGCATCTCCGTCAACGAGTCTTTTCGGCAGTAGGTTGGCGGCGTACGTCAGTTCTTCGGCCGATTTTTCTTGCACAAACCAGCTGACATTCACCACTTTCTCGTATTCTTCGAGCGAATTGATTGCCATCGGCATATAATCATCAGTTGAAACAATCTAAACAAATGTATTAGCACTCTGCCGCGCTAACCTGTCATGCACTTACCTCTTGGAAATCCTCACTGAATCGCCGCTTTAGGAGTTCGGCATACTTGTCAAAAAGTGTAAGGAGAAAATTATCCAGCATTGAAACTGTATAGCCCCAGCCCTAAGATGGGTATGCTCAGCTTTCATCAATATAATTCCAAGTGACTTACGTACCTCCATCGTCTGAATGAACAAGGCTATGAACCCTTTGATTTTGAGTAAGACCTCTGCATTTGTGACGTTGCCCAAAGCTTTTGACGTCAATTTTATCGCAGCGCTACACATCGACTCCCAGAGCTCCTCAACCTAAAGAAAATGCTTATCAGCAAACAAGTCGGTCCAAGCGCGCAGTAGGAGCGTCTCACATCAGCTGCAGAACGTAGATGAGGTACCCGCCGCATCGTCGCCTTTTCAATGATAGAGAATCCGGCAATACCTTCCAACAAACTGCTCAGAGATGATTCATCCTCCGCCAAGAGGTCAACAGAGCTAGGGAGAAGAAGGTCTTTTTGCTGTCTTCGAGTGGCGCCATACTCGGAGCGAAACTTGTCGGTTTGGCCCAAGGCCTCGTGAATATGAAGCGCCTCAAAGAGTGGAGTAAAATCTACTTGGAGCTCCTCATTATCTAGCACATCAAACTCTTCGTTTTCATCGCTAACAAGCTCAATGGCCGAGTTTAATTTGAAGTTTCCAAGGAAAGAGTCCGCTTCGACTCTAGTTCTTTGCCGTGATCTTCGGAGCTCTGTGTGGTAAAAGGCGACTTCCCCAAGGAACTGCGAAGTCTCACGTATGCGATATAACCACGTATTGAGATCGGTCATGACAGCCTCGGAGATGGCTTTTTGTGATGCGGGGATAGACTTTTGAATGACATCGGCTAGCCGATGTTGGGTAGCATAGCGATTTTGGATAATTGGGACTAAGTATTCATTTTGAAGGTCCTCCAGAGACTTTAGAGCCGCATAATACTTCTTTCGGCGAACTAGGTCGTGTGCGTTATTCACGGCGTGGAGGATCTTCAGAGACTCCTTGAGAGCATCAGTGGCGTCAGCGATGTTCTGGCGAACGGCTTTGGTGTTGACAAGGCCTCCTTTCTGTTCTGCGAGTTTCTCAGTGCTGGATTGAATAGACTGGTTGAGCTTTAGAATCTCGGCAGTAAGTGTGACAGTGCCCTCTCGGACGTGTTGAAGACGATTGACAGATTCCAGAAACTCCTCATGCTTGGTGAGACCGATCCGTTCTATCTCAGCTTCGCGATCTTCGTAGTATCGACTAAAACATTGGGTCAAGATGGGGGTTCGATTCGAGTGGGATGCATCCTTCAAGACTGGAATCAACTGATCAAGGAAGTCGGAATCTGCTGAGGCATGTATAACCTAAAGGCGATGAGGGTCAGCATAAGAACAGAGCAGGACAGGATAAGCCTCATTACATTCGGTACTGCAGATGCATAATCATCTACAGCCGGCGGACGTCGTGGCATGCCGGCGATCTAGAGGCGCTTGGTAGCGACAGCAAAGCTTGTGGGGATGGATGGCGAGGGTCGAGGTGTCGTCAGAGCTACCAAACTAGGACAACTTAGCATGTGATGTACGTCGCGTGTGTTCAGAATTCAAGTACCCCGCCACAGCCAGGTACGTGGAACTGCCAAAACGGGTTAGTCCTGTTCAGTGGTATAGCTCACAACAAGGCTATAATATCTACCCCACAAGGAACAGTCAACATAAACCAAATCGGTTACCAGTGTTTGTAGTTGAGCGTCTGTTATAACCAGGCAACAAAGATAGTCCTATGAATCAATATGTGTGCACGAACCCGAGCGTTAGGGAGAGAAAAAAATTATTGTGCAACCTCAGCCTCGAATATTCTCCTCAAAACAGTTAGTTCCTGCCAAGTCGTAGGGTAGATGCAGCATTCTACATGAATCAGTGGATTTCCAATGGTTTTCAAATCCATTTCCACCCAACTGGTCATACATTAATATCTTTTTCGTTGTCATGCTCCGGGACGGTTGTCTGATCTGCTTGGTATTAGTTGGAATTTTCCTAATCTAGGATCAAGCAAACGGACCCTTCACTCGGAAACCGATACGCTTCAATAGTAGCTTCTATAAATGCCATTTTGTTTGGTATATATTCAGTTCATCTCATAATAACCCGGGTATACATCATATAGCCAATGGAAAATAGAAACGCGTTATCTGAAGAATTAGCCCAAGCCATCTTACAGCTCGTTGGTTAACCCCACAAAGCCCACCAAGCTCAATAATTCTGCAGATGAAATTTCCATTTATATTAAGAGCCAGTCCTTGGTTCATTCTAAACAGATACATTATACAATACTGGAGCAAGAGATACATGCAATCCGCACAGAAGCCACCAGACAAAGCATACGCCACAGTCCCCTCGTAGGTACCTAGATAGGTGCCTGACGATTATCGGCACTGCATCGGACCTTCCTCTTTCCGCTTATGCCTTAGGAGCTATCGACTCCCAGCCTGAGGCAGGTAAATACATTTGGCCGTTCCCCTCCTGCCGACTATTGTACTGAACCAAAAAAAAAAAATTGCCCAGGCTCTTGCCCTTCTTCCCTTCCGTTGGCATCTTCATTCCTCTAGTCTCACCCGCACTTGTTCTTCTCTACCTCCCCAGGTTATTATCAAGCTTTGGTGATGGTAGATGGGCCCTAGCTCTCTTCCGTTTTCTCTCCTTTGTTAAACAGCACTTGTTCAGCCGGCCTCACCGCCGACTCTGCTACAAAACTAACACTGCATCTGTTCCAGATTTGGTTGGCTGGTCACATTCGTCATGTCTCAATCTCGAGACAAGCCTTTCAATCCTACATCACCTCGGTCATCGGCTGGGGGGGTCGACTCATTCAGAGGTACCCCAGAAACTCTTTTGAAGGCCTTCTCTCCTGAGGATGGTTCTCTCAAGTCCTCTAAGCCGCATCAGGGCCTCTCGATCTCCTCTTCCACTACCCCAGTCAAACTCCCTACCAGCAGTTTTCAAGCCTCTGTTTCACAACTCGACAAGGATCCGTTTGTGACTCCAGTCCATGGCACCAGGTTGTCGCCAACGGCCTCCAACTTCAGCCCCGATACAGAGACATTCAACTTCTCCTTATCCCAAAATAATCGACCCATAGCCACAGTTTTGAGCTCTGAGCTTGGTATTTCTCGTCATATTAATGTTTCTTCTCCAGGAACTCTCTCAATTTCTGAGGTCGACGCTTGTCTAACGGTATAGGTGTCTCCTTCCCATGTTTGTTTTAAATCCCATCTAATTTGAGTTTAGGAATTGATCGAAAAGGGACCAAGACTTCATAGCAGCCATGATTTTGAAATGGATGAGGAACGCATTTCCATCCACTTTGTTGATATCAGAGATGCCTGTTGGGCCCTCTCTGCTCTCAGATTGGCAAAGACTGGCTGGATTGTTGCCTATGCCACTCAAGAAGCTACCAAGGTAGGTTTGGTTGTCTACTTATTCACGGTGATGCTAAAAAATGTAATATGAAAGGACGGCTCTCGTAGCCCAAACGAAAGATTCTCGCAGCTTGGACAAGTCCAGGTTCTAGTAAACCCGCCCCCAGGATCCACCATCAGCATTACACAGATAACAGAAATGACTCAAAGGGTTCTTCAAACTTGTGGTGATCTATTTGCATTTGTACGGCAGATCGACTACCCTGATGGCTCCTTCCGAGGAATCGCGCAGTTTTGTAAAGCATCCGACGCTCTCATAGCAATCAGAAGCTGCAACGGGCTCACCTCCGGAGTAAGTTATTTTTTGGTGAGGGAAGCACATATGTCTAATAACTTTACAACAGGGCTTACGGCTTACGGTGGCACCATCTACCTCTAAACCTTTGTTCACTTACGATGTCACTGAGGCGTTTCAAGACTTCTCCTTGGCTAAAGCCCCAGGCCATCCGTACCAGCAGGGACCCACAGGTAGCCAGGTCGTCCCGCCCATCACGTCTCAGTCAGCGCTTTCGATGTATCCTTTCATGATTCAATCTCCCTTAGCTCCGGCCGTGCCCTATATTCTTGAGAGTGTCCCCCCTCCTGGGGCCATGAGTTCCATTGGATCAATGGCCCCATCGTTCCCAATGATTCGCCCTGTCTATCAAACACCCCCTTCTCCAGCAATGACTATCCGAACTGACTTTAGTCCGTCACGTTCCTCTTCCGGGTATTCTAAATTTGATTCTCGTCGACAGAATGCGGCTCGTGTCACGAGGTCACCCTATCACAACTCAGCTAGTCACCACAATCATGTCGACATTGGTCGAATCCGAGACGGGATCGATGTTCGAACGACTGTATGTTACTTTACCTAACACATTTTTATGCTAACCTGATTAGATTATGCTCCGCAACATTCCTAACAAGGTTGATCAAGCCATGCTTAAGCGGATTATTGACGAGTCAAGCTGGGGAAAGTACGACTTCATGTACTTGCGCATTGATTTCGCCAACGACTGCAAGTAAGCAATATTCAATCCTCAAGGTATATGTATTTGGCGAGGCTAAAGTATTATCCAGTGTCGGGTATGCATTCATCAACTTCGTAGATGTAAGAATCTTTCCCTGTTCACTACAGGCATTGCTAACTGTAGGAAGCCTCTTGATATCATAGATGTTCGTGTTATCTCATTTCCAAATACAGCACCGAGGTCCCAGTTACAAGGTATTGACAAATTAATGTAGTTTGTCAACGCCAGAGGAAACCAGCGCTGGTAGGATATCCTCTTTAAAACGAAAAATACATAGGTAACCATTTATAGGAATTGTTTCAAGAGCGACAAGGTTGCTGAAATATCCTACGCCAGTACGCCTCCTATCTCTCCAAGACAATACCAGAAACTCATTATCGTGTAGCCATCCAAGGAAAAGACTGTCTCGTACAAAAATTCCGGAACAGTTCTGTTATGCTAGAGGCACCGCACTATCGTCCAAAGGTACTTTTTTCCTCCAATGATCCCACCCCAAAATTTCTAAAACTAATATTGATAGCTTTTTTTCACTTCAAACGGACCTATGCCTGAGCTCGCTGGCCAGGAGGAGACATTTCCGGAACCTGACAATCAATCCAAAATGAAAAGGAGTTGCGAGAACGCGGAGCATGTGGGTAAGCACTTCAAATGACTTTCTTCTCTTAGGTATCATGTCTAATACTCCCTCAGGCCTTTTTACTCCAAATTCTGGTCAGCATTTCCGAGATGAACAACGCCGCAGACGCTCTCAATATGACCGTGGGACGAGACTCGCAGCACTAGAGGAATATGACTATGACACGGCGATCCAGCAGTATTACGGATCGCTAGCGCAATAATGGAAGGTTTTCCAAGGCATCTCGACCATTTGGTCATCCATCTCACTCTCAGGAGTCTAGATCTTAGTGGGGTTTCCCTGATGTTGATGCGTTCAGGCATTGTTTGCTATATCTGGCGGTGTAATTTCCAATAGCCCTCTGATTCTTGATCTCAAATGAGATTGTTAAATTATTGGAAGCTATTTTTACGTACACGTTTGTTCGTATCTGCATGTCACCGTTTCATATCCGCACAAATGAACTGTTTACCCCTCCAACGCCTTGCATAGTACGCTTTCAATCTAGATGACAGCAAGAAAAACTGTAGAAAGTGGAATAAAATAAAGTAAAGCAGCACCGGCTACGGGGAGGATGGGTTTTCAGGTAGTGCTGGTAATGGTTTACGTACATTTCCCTGCTGTTTGGAAGGGGAGTGGCGAAGGATAGTCGACTGGGTTTCACGCGGTTGTAAAGACATATCGGGAATGGATAGGTCATCCGCCAAAACAGGTGTTGGTGGTGGTGATAGGCGCTCACACTGAAGCAGGGCAGTATTCTCTTCAGCCGAATGCTCAACTGGGAGTTGTGAGATAGAAGAAGTTGGCTCGGCCACTTCAATTGCTGATGGGCTTGGCATGAAATCAAGCTCCGTATGCATATTATATGTTGCGGCTTCGTTTCTAGTTGAATCATACACGGGCCCGTAAAGGCTACGGGCACGGGCATATGCCCTCGAAGACGTCGTAGATTCATACGGTGAGCCGTTCGTTTGATCGGTGAATGGAGCAAGATACGGAAGAGAAACGCCACGAGAAAAGATGACGAGGACTAGGCAGGATAGTAGCAGCACCGCCTGCACAATCGCCATCCTCTTTTGAAAAACTACCTCATCTGCCAGGAGGTTAAGTCTGGTACTGAGCGCAACAATCTCACGTTGGGATTGTTCTCGTTGACTTTCCAAGGCGATCACTGTAGATTGCCAAATTTGATCATACTGATCGCGGACATTTCGCATTTCCGTTAGCACAGTCCGATTTAAATGATCGAGGAAAAGGTTGGCTTTGGAAATCTGCTTCTGTTCGGTTCTCTGCAGTGACTCCTGCAAATGGCGGGCTTGGTCTTCGACATACTTCAGGGATAGCGTTAGATTCGATTCCACTTGCTGTAAACGTTTTGTAATGGCTTTGAAGAACCCTTCCTGAACTGGCGGTGATGTTGTAGAACCAGTTGCTCCGCTAGTACGATTCTTGCCACTCGGAACGCCGGGAGGCGAGGCCTTGCCAACTGGAACCATTGAGGGACTTGGCTCGGTATTCAAGGATGGTTTGGCGCTGATTGATATAGTTGAGTTCGTTGTCGAGTCCACGGTTGGAGAAGAAGAATCAGGCCATGGTTTAGCTGATTCTATAGAGGGCAATGGTGCCGACGAAAGTATTGTTGGTGGTGTCGTTGAAGAGTCTTCTGGTGCAGTAGATCCAGTTCTAGGAACAGAAACCTTTGTGGTTCCTTTACCATCAAGCAAATCCTGGGGCACACTATGGTCGCTGAGTTTTCCGGAATCGCCATATTTCGAGTCATTGTGGTCAGAAATGTCACCTATCACATTTTCATAAGATGCCACGCATGTAGGCACAGCTTGTGAGAAAAGCTGAGACGCCACCATGACTGAGCAACTCAATATTTCTTCCACAGGTAGGCTCTTGGAGTTTGCTGTATGCCCCAGAGTCCCAACCTGGCCCTCAATATTTCCCCCATCGCTTTGAATCCCGATATGGGGATGTTCATGCTCTTCATCCATATGCGATTCTTCATCTCGACTCGCTTCACCATCCTTCCACGAATCAAGTAAACGCGAGCCATGAACTCGCAGCAATGACACAGGACAGTAATATTCATTACCGTAATGTGTGAGAAACTCAATTCGGACATATTTTGCCCATATCTGAGGGTTTTCCACAAGGAATGGTTGGATATCCCGAGAATTCCTGGCCTCAAAAGTGCCCAAGTCCCTCCAACGGTCTACCTTCACGGGGTAATGGTCACTAACGCTCAGCCTGAAATGGCGAATCATACTTGAAAAAAATTCGAAGTTTGCCAGAACGATGGTATCAATCAAAATATCGTCACTTAGCTCGACAATCACGAATTTTTGTCGGGCGGAGCATTCCAATAGCATATACGAGTCCTTGTTCTCAACAAGAATCGCCTTGTAATTCTTTGCGCCAGGGCTCCACTTGAGAACAGTAGCACCGCCATCGAAAGATGAGTATGAGAATCGCTCTTTGCAAGTTTTCCCAGCATCCTTACTTCGATGAATGGACGGCCGGCCATCATCGTATACCACGGGATCTCCAGCACCATGGTCTCCAGAAGTGATTAGCTGGGACCTTGCAGTACGATCTCGTTGATCCCCAGGCTTGTTATTTTCGAGGTAGCTATCGAAATTGAGTGAAATCTCGTCCTCTTCTCCTAAGCCAGCATGACCCATGTCAGGTGGCATTCGATCGTCCGATCGCCGTTGGTTGGAGTTTCTAGATCTTAAATCCTTGGGATCTTGCCCGGTTTCTCGAAACATTTTCTCCTTCCAATCCTCAAAAGACATGAAAGGCCTTGTTGCGCCATCACCACCAACTTCATGTGATTCAACTGTGGGTTCGATGGGCACAGTTTGGGTCACCGATTGGGCGGTAGAGGCGGGTGACTGAGCATGAGATTCTCCCGTATTCGGGTGGGAATCATCAGATGAGTCGGAAGGAACTGGTCCTGAGCCAGCCCAAGCGCTAGTCAGGCAGGATTGTGGGAGAGAGTGTGTTATATAGTTGATCGTGATGGCGTCACAGGTTGTGGCGGGGGAGGTGTCGTTGATGGATGCGATTTTTGCGTCAAGGTGGGCATTGGAATAGGAAAACCAAAGCAGCAGATGCGCAATCAAGTGGATAATGCGCGTTCGAGGGAGTGTCATTATGTTGAGAAATGATACTAATGAGAAAGACAGAGGAGAGAATATATGAGTAGATAGATAAGAATTACTTATCTTATCTAATTATATATAATAAGATAAGAAAAA
>NAGG01000320.1:0-20240 GCA_003031705.1 Calonectria naviculata
ACCACCACCACCACCACCACCCACGCGCTCGAACTGCTCGCCGTGCTCACCTGGACCCTTGGAGCCAAAAGTTCCATTGGCGGTTGGATAGGGATGATGTGCCGAACAGACGGCCCGGCGCATGTCCGCTGCTGGGGGGCAGGGAGCACCGACGTAATGGCATCTTGGTGTTGTTCGAGTGGCTGCCGAACGCCTGCATCGGTTGGCCGCTTGATGCAAGGCCAGAAGAGTCCAGCCCCCCAATTAAAAAAATACTTAGTCTTTTGATTTCTACTGCCCAGTCGCCGGCCCTCGTCCAGACTCGTTTGCACGTTTACGTGTTCGCGATCAGGAGGTGCCCTTGTCCCCTTTTGCCCCGGGTTGGCCTCAGCCTCAGCAACGACACCATCACTCATCCGGTCGCTTTCCCGGTCGACCCTCTGTTCCAAATCGGCTCACTTACATGGCCGGCGGCATGGGTTTCACGACGATGAAAGGAGAACGGAGCCGCCCCTGGATTCGTGTCTCTGCTTCTCACGATGCTTGCTTGGAGCCGGTGCTTGAGCATGTATTGCCAGCGTATCCGCGCATCTGCAGACTCGAAAGAGCTGTCTGGTCTTGTTGTTGACGAACCAGTCTTCTATCGCCTTTTAAAAAAGAGCACTTACACGTCCCTGTCAAGCTTCAATGCTAGGTTCTTGGTGCAATCCAGCTGTAACATGGCCTCAACATAGATTGTCAACGTGATGGACTTCGTACAACGTGGATATGCAACTTTGAACACCCCCTTTCATCTAGACCTTGATGCTTTTCCAATCACGATGCAGTGCGTAAAGTCAAAATTTGTACATTGTCATGGATGTTTGTTGACTGATGGGAGAGTTCAGTACGGCAGAGTCTCGATGCATGACGTCCGAGTGGTTGATGCGAGGTGATCGTCGACCGCGAGTGGAAACAGCCGAGGCCATTGCAAACAAAACAGAGACCCTAGTTGTGAGTTTGCCATCTCACAAGGTGCCTCCACGGATATGGGTACAGGTGGTGAAGCTGACGATGTTTGCGCTGGCTGGGTCCAGCGCAACCAGACGTCGAATGGATGCGCGGGTGGTCACGGGGCAGTGTAATCCAGTCGTTGAGCGCGCAGCAGGCCCCGAGCGATCCATTTGTATGTAACCGAGGCCGAAGCTTAGATTACCGTCGTTTCAAGGCACAGGATCGTCGGTTTTTTGGGTTGAAGGCGGTCAGGCTTCTTTTTTAATTCTTTTTTTTTTCTCGAGATGGGTCTGGTCGGAATTGGGAAGCTGCGGAGCTGTAAGTGGGATCCCGTGACATCATTGTCAAGATTCGAATTGGGGAATTGAGATGCATATGATGTATTTTTTGACAGCAACTGCAGACGTTCTGCTTGTCTATATCACGGTTATTATTATCACTGATTTGTTGTTTGTTTATCTTTCTTTTTTTTTTTTTTTTGCTGGCGCAAGCATCTCCAAACCAAGTCCTGGGATCGTCGTCCGGCGTGGTTTGAATGGGTGCAGGCGGGGCGACAAGTGACAGCAAACCGTCATGTCTGATCAAAATCTGGAGCATGATGTATGTATGCGGACCTAGGACTGTACAGCATGTGTCCGAAGCAGCCGGGGAGTGGGCATTCGATAGTATCTGAGAGCGTGCGTGGGATGCGAAGTAAGGGTCCCCACAAGGTGGTGGTGGTAGTAACCAACGGAATGGTGCCGAATGCTGCAGTAAGGGACCCTCGATGTTGGGGCGCACACGCACGTACTTTGTCTGTCTGTCCGTGTCTCTTTCTACGTGCCTTTCTATTTTCTCTATCGAAACTACTCGTACTAAATATACACCCCTCATTATCAATTCCCTAGAAACTACTGCTGTTGCAACTTCCTACCTTCTGAGATGCACCAGTGCCAAAAGGTGGTGGGGTCATCGCAACTTCCCTCCCTCTCTCTTCCCTCGGTCACATAATCCAGTCCGCGATGCCACCACTCATACGCACCTGCCGCCTGATGTCGCCCAACGCCTCGTCACGTTTATCGTCGTCCCGTCTCGGCCGTGCGTGTGTGGTGGGTTCTCCGCTCCGCCTACTCCCACTCCCACTCCTCCTCTCCCCCGCCGTGAATCGCAAGCCCTATCTTCTCCTTGGGCCAACGCCCTTTCGCTCGGGCTGCAACGACCCCCAGAGCTGATGGATGCTCCACTGCTTCCATCGCATCCTCTCTTCTGCCGCAGCGGTTCCCGTCACAAGGCGTCCCGGCCGCCGCCGCCATTCGCCCAGTCCCGCCCACACCCGTCAACGTGTTCAGTCGCTTCTCGCCTCAGCCCCGGATGATTGGAACCGCCTCCCTGTCGCCTCCGCGCGCCCCCATTGGGCCCCGGCCGCTGTCCTGCAACACGACGAAGCCCATGTTGAGGTGTTGCATATGCACCGTCGATGCACCAAATTTCCCTCCGTCGCCCTCTCTGTGTCCCCCTCTCGCTCACGCCATGCGCCTGGCCCAGCCTGAACCGTCTCCCTTCGTCGTCGCAGTGCATGCGTGGTTAAATAGCTAATTCTCCTCTTTCCCGGCCTGTGGAGTTTCCGTTGCCCGCCGCAGGCCCTTGCCCAGCTCTTACTTATTCCTCTTCTTCCTCTTACGACTTATGTCCAGCCTGCGCCGCACCGCCTTTTTTTTTTCCTTTGTGACCTTGATCCTTCACTTCTCGACGCTCCCTCGCCCCTTCTAATTCTAATTCATTGTCCGCGTGGGATGTATATACCATCCCCCCACGTCGTCCCGCTCCGGGGTCCCGCCGCCCCGGCGGTCCACCCGCACGTCCCCGGGCCTGAGCCGGCCTTTGTCGCCGTCTTGTACCGCCTGGTCCTCACCACATTCGGGCCCTTCTTCGACTTCGCCGCGGGTGCGCGCCAGGGCCTCCTCGTGCGCCGCCAGTTCTCCAGCGACCCGTCCAAGAACCAGGACATCAAGATTGGCCTCATCGTCGCCCTCACCGTCTCCGCCTTCCTCGCCATGGTCATCGCCTTCTTCTACGTCTACGGCCGCTCCATCCGCTTTACCGAGAGGAAGCGGCGAAGACACCACCGCCGCCACAAGCCCTCCAGCAGCAAGAGCTCGACACACTCCGACAGGCCGCCTCCAGGTCCTCCCGGAGATGGTCCGCCGCCAAAAGATCCCCCCAAAGATTGACACACAGAAAGCTGCTACTCCTTTTCGGTTCCTGGGCTTCATCCCAGGATCGTGCTACCCACAGGTACTTTTGCGCCCCTTGTCCCCCTCCCCCCATCTCACAAAACGTCCCGTGTTTCTGACTCCCGATAGGCGCATTTTCTTTTCTTGTAAATCCTTTTTATATATCATGTATTACCACCAGAATGTATAGTCAGATGCCTCTGGAGTAAGTTTTACAGAATTGTTCTCATCACGCCGGTCGTTTTTTATTGTCACTTTTTAGCCAGGGAATCAAGCGAGGGGTTTGGATTTGGGATTATCATTTTTCGGGGTTTGTGCTTTCTAAATGCTATTAATTGTCCAGTTTCAATGGCTTCATCTGCAATGTAGGCTCTAATTACAATGCCTCGTTTTCCAGTCCTTGACTTGGCTCCCGATCCAGCTCCGTCCTTGATACCGGCCACATGCTCCCCAGATCGCTCCTAACGCCCTCTCTAGTTCAGTTTGCCTTCCCCTCGATACCTTCTCAAGCAAAGCCGTTGCTCTGGTCAAGCCCCTTTCGGACAGCAATGGCCCCAGCCTCCCATCGCATTATCTTGCGGCGCGTCCATCTTGGGGTCACGCCCCGGCATGGTGTAAACACGATCTGGGTAACTAGGGCAAGATCCGGTGCTGTCGGGGTTTCGACGTTGCTGCTTGCCCCCAGAGTGGCTGCGACTGCTGCGTTGGCGGTGCTTCTTCCGGCTGCGACTGCGCGACTCTTGATAGGACGAGTACGAACCGATCTGCGTGTGGTATACGTATTCGCGCCGCCGCTTGTCGCCCCGCGTGTGCTTTCCCGAGCGACGCCTCCGGTGTTTTCGCTTCCTGGACAGCCACACGCGAACCAGCAGCCCCAGCAGCAGGAAGACCAGAGCCAGTCCGATGGTGAGCCCGATCTTGGAGTTCGAATCTCGTCGGTGTAACCGGTGTGCTGCGATTACGTCATGGCCATGGGACGTGGCATGAACCAGCGCAGCGTCTGCAGGTTGGATTGGCTTGTGGGAAATAAGCAGGGTAGCATCGCCGTGGCGTGCTGGTGTTGTTGGATTGCTGGGAAGATGAGACCTGATTCGTTGACCGTGTTGGACGACTGGACCAAGGCTGCTGTTGTTCGTCAAGGAGGTCGGTGGCATGGTCACCAGGAAACAATAGTTGATGGCGCAAGCGTGAGAGCTGAGTGTGCTAGTGGTTTGTAGGTGACAGGAATCAATATATACGTGTCCCTTCTCACAAAGTTTGCCTCTTCTTTTCTTTCCTTCGCTAATCTTGCCTCTCTCACATCTGTGGTTTGTCTCTGCACGGCATCGTGGCGCCTCTCAAACCGGGCCTGATTGTCGAAGAAAAAGGCGCCGCTGTTTCCTCGCCCATGCAACAGCAGGTTCCTGGCCCAGACACAATGCAAACAATTGCGTCGCCCGGGTGGAATCCGAGACGTGCAAACATTGACGGAACCGCACATGCATGGGTTTTGGTGTAATTCTTTTTGTTCTGGAGCTTGGACCAGATCGATTGAAAATAGACCGAGTTTGATCTTTTTCCAATTACGTGTTTGGCCTTTGTACATGGTAGTAAGGAGTTGCCAGGAGTTGCGGCTGGTGTAAGTGAGTTTCCATGTCCGATAACACACACAATAGTAAGAATAATTCAACACAATTAAAATGATTCTTATTCGTAGTTTCTCCAAAAGTACATCTTTAAGCCATGGTAAAAGCAATGAATGGTATATGTGAATAGCAATAATACCAACAAACCGTCTATCAAATACAACAAAAAAAGAACACGCGGCGCCTTTACCCAGAGTCATGATACAACGTCGCCTCTATGTCGTAAACATCAAGTACAGAGCCCCATTCACCAGTCCCTCTCCCGCCGCCTCTTCTTGCGCGCCCTCTTCTCCTCGTCGTGCCACGAGGCGTAGGCGTCGCCGCCCTCCTCCAGCCCGCGGATCTGGCCCAGCGTGTCGCCGATGCGCTCCTGCAGCCGGCCGCCCTTGCGCACGAACTTGTCGTAGAACTCGCAGTCGCGGTGGTTGGCGCTGCGCGCGTTGAGCGAGATGATTGTGCTCGACATGTCCTCGAGCTCGGTGCGCAGGCTCTGCAGGTTGATCCTGGGCCGGGGCCGGTGCGACCGCCGCTCCTCGCGCCTGCGGTCACGGTCTCGGTCACGGTCATGGTCACGGTCACGGTCGGAGGACGGCCCGTACGGCGAGGCGGGACTGTACGCTGCTCCGACGACGGGCGGTTGTCGGTCGGGGCCGGAAGCTCTCTCGTACGGTGCGTCGGGCCCCCGCCGGTCGTCGTCGTCGCGGTCGCGGCGGTGGTGGTGGCGCCTCCGATGCGTCCTCGGCGGAGCATAGTCGAAGCCTTCCAAGGGCTCTGCAAATGTGACGTGCAAGGGACTTGACGAGTCTTCGTGCCGACGACGCCGCTTGCTTCTGCGCTTGGGCTCGTAAGCTGGTTGCTCGCCAAAGTAGCCGTCGTCGAAGCGCAGGTCCCGGTCCCTTGCCCCGTCGCCGTCGCGGTCACGCTCACCGTCATCACGGTCCCGGCCCCGCTTGCGCTCCCGGTTCTTGCGCCGCTTCTTCTTCTCCCGCCGCCGGTCGTTGCCTTGCTTGACCGTGCTCACCATCTCGAGCACGAAGCCCCCGAGCTTCTCAAAGTCCTCGGCGTTGAAGGCCCGGTCAGCGTGTCCGCCGCCGCCGCCGCCGGGGCCGCCACGGCTGCGATTGCCCGACATTTCGTTCATGGCTCGCTTGGCCGCCGACTTGGCCAGGCTCCGTGCCACATTCTCGACAAAGCCTCTGGTGTCCGTCTCTCGAGATTCCCTGGGCCCCGAGTCGGACTTGGAGCGGCCAAAGAACTGCTGGGTAAATCGATCCATGGTGAAGGTACGAATTGAGGGTGTGAATAAAAGAGAAAGAAAAAACAAGAAGAACAAAAGTACAATAAAACAAAAAAGTCAAAAGAATCCCGGAAATCAAGATCACCAGTCGCCGTCGTGGTGTTTCTCCAATCGGCCCCCGGGTCCAAGCGTAATACAACAGCGAGGCTCGTCGATCAGCAGCCTCACTCTCGCTCAACAACAAAGCGGATCCCGGTCAGTCCACGGCGTCGTCTCCCGATCTTCTCCGTTCGAACAATGGCGCGTCGCGTATACTTTGTGCGCGCGGTGTGATGCGCTCTGTTTGCCTGTTATGCGCCTTCGGATGCAGCGTAACAGTGCACAGTTTCCTACTCCGAAAACAAAAACCATCCCCCAAACGGCCATGTCGCCGCATCGTGGGCTTCATATATACGACTTATACACTTGCGCACAAAGGGCTGAGCACGAGCCCGTGATTGGCGATATATCCACCAGGTCATGTGCGGCACGTCAGGCCCGAGAGCGTTGGGCGTTGCTGAGGGCGGATGACGGCTGCTATTGGTCACGCGCCGGCCCTGTCTTGGTGTGGTGAGCTAAACAGACTAGCACACGACAGCGCAGTGGTCAGAACAAGGTGCCCAGTGATTGCTTAGAGTGACTCTCCAACGCCTCAGCCTGTCTAAGACGCCGATACAGCATGATTGCTTTCTAGTCAGGCCCTCCCGTCAGTCCTGCACCTCTTGTTTCATAAACCCAGTACAGCATCATAACGTGTACACAGCACGTCGTCCAACATGTATCATGGTTAAATCCCACCGCCACAAACCGCCCGGCTCATGACACCGCTCCTGCGTCTGCCTGCCTCAATCCATGTTTGCCAGTTCAGTCCCACAACGCCGATATATGCGTCCTACGCCATGTGTCGCCAAAAATACACTACCAAGTATATACCACATCACCCGCCAGGTGTCGTCGCACGAGCTGCATGATCGCTTGCGCAACTAGCTGAGGAGCTCCTTGATGTCCTCAATCCTCTGGAGCTTCTTGTCCTCGTCGTTCATCATTCCTAGAGAGGAAGCGCTGTGGCCCGTGTTAGTTCTAGTTCTGCTTCTGCCTCCACAACCCATAGCAGTAGACTTACATGAACTTTTTTCTTTCTTGCACCTTGAGCATGCGCTCTTCCACGCTCTCCTTGACCACGAATCGCTTGACTTGCACTTCCGACTCTTGTCCCATGCGGTGCACCCGGTCTATGGCCTGCGCCTCTACTGCAAAGCTCCACCAAGGGTCCATCATGAAGACCCGTCCGGCACTGGTCAAGTTCAGCCCAACTCCACCAGCCCTCAAGCTAATCAGCAACACCGCAAATCCCTTCCGTTCTGTAAACTCCGTCAGCACTGCAGCTCGCGCCTTTTGCGCCATCGATCCATCCAACCGGAGGTACTTGACGTTGGCACGAGTGAGCGCAGGCTCAATGAGGGAGAGGAACGACGTGAACTGAGAAAACACCACCGATTTCATCTTGGGGTGCTCTCGTCTCAGTTTGCGGAGCTCGGAAATCAGTGCAACCACCTTTGCCGATGACGCATTGACACCCAGCCGCTGCAGGCTGATTCGCGGCGTCTTGGAGAAGGTGTCAGGCTCATCGTCGTGGCGCACTACTTCAAATAGGTCCCGCTTATTCAGAGGCTCGCGACAGTTGAAACATCGCGGAGCAACTGCCCTATCGGTCTCGTGCTTGATAAAGTCTAGCAGGCATTTCTTGCAGGCAGAGTGCCAGCAGCCAGTCACTGTCTGATCATTCATTGGCTCCTCAAAGCACAAGGGACACTCGTTTTCTGCCTCATCACGGATCTGCTCCAAAGCATGTGCACCAAACGCTTGGTTGGTCTCCTTGGAAGCTTCATCGGTCACGGCCGTAAACTGGGTGATGAGGGACTCGAGATCCATGTCATCCGCTAGACCTGCCGCCGCATCCGCCGCTGCTCCCGCCTCTTCCTCATCAGCGACGATATCTCGGTTGCGCACAAGAATAGGATGGCAGCAGGACTGACGGAGCCGGAGAATTTGTGCAAAAATGGTCGTAAAGGCTTTCATGACTGTGCCGGCTTCCACGTTTTCGGAGAATGTGCGCTTTGCCCTGTTGAAAATGTAATCGTAGACTTCCCGCTCAGTTTCTGACAGTTCGACCTCCACAATCTCAACCTGCTTGGGGGGCAGTTGTACTAGCGGCTTCCCGTCAGGAGTCTTCATGTCCTTGGTGCGTCGGAGCACAAGAGGTTCCAACACCGTTTGCACAACGTCCAACGCCCGTACAAACTCGCCAGACTCAAATGGCACCGTAATAAACGTTCTCCAGAACGAAAAGTTGTTCCACGGCTCCACTCCCAGGAAGCGAACCAAGCTGAAGAGGTCTTCCAGCTTGTTGACGATGGGAGTTCCCGTAAGGCACCATCGATGATCGGCCTGGATTTCATAACATGCCCTGGCTGTTTTAGAGGACCTGTTCTTTATATGGTGAGCCTCGTCAAGTATCACCCTGAAGAACTTTAGAGAAAAGATTCCATTGTGAAACGACTTATCACCGTTCTTTGCCGAGATGGAGCTGAATTCGGAGAGCACAACACCGTAGCTAGTAATGACTACATCAGGAGCGTTCACTGCATTGGCAGCACAGCAGAGAGCCTGCAGATTATTCGACTTTTCATTTCCGTAGTAGAGCTCGATTTTTGTTGTGCCCTCTTTTGAGGCCTTCTCAGCCTCGCTCTGCCACTGGGAGAGAAGCGACATTGGGGCAATAACAAGAGTTGTGCATGGCGCATCCAGGACTGCAGATGAATTCTTGCCCAACCTAGGAAGCTGAGTCACACTGGTAATTCCGGCGGCCGATTTGCGGGCTTCCAATGCGACTTGGGATCGGTGAGAATGTACCAGACTCAGCATTTGAATCGTCTTTCCAAGACCCATCTCATCTGCCAGGATGCCACCAAGACAATGCTGTTCCTGAACGGGGAAGTCGAGCGAAAGGTCTCCAGAGTAAGGGTTGACGTAGAATTTCTGTTGTCCCTCAACTTGGGGCAAGTCATTGTCGTCGACATCCTTTAGCGGCCACGCATACTCCTCCCACAGAGGATGCATTGACGGCTCCCGATTACTCTTCTCATCCTTCTCCTTGGACATCATCCAGTAAAGGGCCTGTTTCTGATATGAACGCAGGGTCATGGCAAATGTATCAGCGGGCTCCGCCTCCGGCGTGCTGAAATCGACAGACTGTGCTTTTTTGTAGAGCGCATCAAGCTGATCTTGCTCCAACTCTTCTCCCTCCTCTTCATCCGACGAATTAGGAGAGCCAGATTCTTTACCATTCGAAGTAGTTTTTTTCAACTCCTTCTGCTTTTGTTCATCTTGTTCGGCCGCCTTTAGCAATCCCTTGCGACCATCTCTGGCCGCTGCGTTGGAAAAGGTAGGCTGCAGGTTGATTTCTTGCAGCAGTTTTACCAGTGCAACTTGCCTGAGGCGAAGCTGTTTCTCATCGGTCGTCTCGTTCTGTTCAAAAAAGACAGCCGATCGATCATCAGCAAGCTGGAATGCCCTAGAATGGAAAGCAGAATCAAGAAGGAAGCATCTCAGTTGGATGAATACAGTGTCGTTCGTTCGCAGTCGCTCAGGGGCATAGACGCAAGTTCCCTCAAACTTGCAAACCTTCTGATCAATCAGCGTCGACACCCAACTGGCAGCTTCCTTGGATAATCTGCCAATTTCGGTTCCGTTCGCGGCGGTGAAGCGCACAATGACATCGACCCTTCTCGAGGCAAAATTGTTTGGCCTCGAGGGCGTGACGGATCCACCCAGCTTGCCTTTTACTTTTGGCTGCGGAGGCTGAATCTTATGTCGCTCAATCTTTACAACGTCGCCATGCTTCAAGAGATTGGTCCCGCTGCGAGTGGCCCACCCTTCAACTCCAAACGCACCAATGTATCGTGGACTCGTACTTCGGCGTGACGATGTAGTCGTGCGAGGTCGCTCGGAGACGGCATCGGTGGGCACAGGATTCGGGGGTGCTCTGGATTGTGCCAGAGGGAAAGATGGGCTCTTCTTTTTCAAAAAAGTCTTGTACGTGCCGTCAAAGTACATGTTGACCGCTCGCTCCAGGTTGTTGCCGCAGTGGCTTCCCACCGCCTCAACGACATCTGGGGCAACATTTTCACCGATAAAGCTAATGAAAGTATCCTTGTCAAAGGGCATGGGCTGATCTGGGTTCGGTTCGGAGTTCTGTTGCTCTGGCGGGTTCGGCGGCTCGACTACGCCGTTTCCCTCGGTTTCCTCTTGCTTGACGTCGTCCTCATCTTTAAAGAAGCGTTTCCGCTGCGGTAACGGAGAGGCATGAGGACTGGGGAACACGGGATCAGAAGACGGCTCGTCCGGGTCGACAAAAAACCTCCGTTTCTTGACGGGAGGCTCCGGCGATCCTCCAAAGTCCATTTTCAACAGCCGTCATCGAAAACGGTTCCAGTGCTGTTGTGATGTGGGCTGTCCACCAGGCAATCAATCCCGCTGAGATGGCTACAACTTTAGGGAGACGCGCTGGATCCTGCTAGCGCGACAGACCGCGTAGAGGGGTCACCTGACCGTGTTTAAGGAACCCCACCACTATAGCAAGACACCCTCAGTGGGTGTGGCTGAACTGCAGTGGCTAGTTGCTAGTGCTCGACGTCATGTAAAAATTTCCGGGGCCAGAGATCCAAAGTGGAAAGTATTGCAAATCCGCCGTCCATGGCTGGCTCTCTTTAATCACGATGCCGATGTCGCCCGCTGTCGCACCAATTCCGTTGCTTACCCTGTGAAACCCGACCTTGGGAATCCCTTCTTTACGCTCGAATCATCGCCATTGTCTGGATGCATCGCCCACGGCTCCTGGGCCAGGGCTTCCAAGGGCTCGCCCGCGCCCGAGCCCATGCCCATCTGAGCCGACGAAGCTATATTACCGACGCCGACGTCGAGTCTGCGCGGCGGTACTGCTTCACGCAGCTCCAGTACGTCGCAATCGATCGCCAGCTGCGCAATTGATCCTCTGACTCTCCCCTAGAAACAGCGACTACGATGCGCACCTCATCCGCCGCTTCGTCCCCCCACCCGTCCAAGACACCTACGCCGCCCTCCGCACCCTCAACCTGGAGCTCGTCCGTCTTCCCGAGCTCGTATCCAATCCCACCATCGGGACTCTTCGCATGAAATTCTGGCAGGAGTCGCTCGACAAAACCTTCGCGGGCCGTCCCCCCCGCGAGCCTATCTGCATCCTCCTCCACAAGGCGCTGCAGGACCTCGAAGCCCGCGCTGGCAGTGCGACCAAGAAATCCATAAAGTTTTGGGTTTCCCGGCTCGTCAAGACGAGAGAAAAGCATATGACGAATCGCCCGTATGCCAGTCTGGCTAGTCTGGAGGATTACGCCGAAAATACGTACTCGACCTTGATGTATGCGACTTTGGCGTCCATGCCCTTGCGATCAATGAATGTCGATCACCTCGCTAGTCACATCGGAAAGGCCTGTGGTATTGTGGCCGTGTTGCGGGGAATTCCCGTTCTAGCTGCGCCCGCTCCTCCGACAGAGACGCCATCAGGCAAGGAAGCACCCACTCGCGATCCGGCCCTGCTACTTCCTCTGGATGCAATGGCCGAAGCGGGTGTCAAGGAGGAAGAGGTTTTTCGCCAAGGCCCCAACGCCCCTGGTCTTCAGGATGCCGTTTTCAAGGTCGCAACCCGCGCCAACGATCATCTCATTACGGCGAGGGAGATGCTGAGGCGGCTCAAAGCTGGGGAGGACCCGGGCCACGAGTTTGAGCACCACGGAGAGGGCGAGCACTTTTACGACGAAGTGAGTAACGACGCAAAGGAGATTCAGCAAGGCTTTGGTGTGTTACTAGAGGCCATCCCAGCACAGCAATATCTGCAGCGACTGGAACAGGTTGATTTTGATCCGTTTGCGGTTAAGCCAGGCGGATGGAAACTTCCTTGGAGTATCTGGCGGGCTCTCTCGGCCGAGAAGTTATAGATTTATATACATGCATTTGGGGAGGGGAATGGGCTTCGAGGGAACATGATAAACCCATGTACAATATTGTAGACACTATGATGTACTAACGGAATCACGAATTTACGCGGGCACTGGGGCCTGCTTGGATGCCTCTCTTTATATCAAACTTGATCATTTAACTTAATTTGATTCGCTTGTGATCATGGCTCATTGATTTACGTGTATAAGTGCCTATCACCAAGTGAGGAACCCTATCCCGCTAAGCCAGCCAATTTGACCAACAAACATAAATGAGTGAAAGAGAGAGCCAGAATTAGAATAAAACCAGATCAACCAAATAACAAGTCACCAATAAACTGCATGTGCCATGGTCTTGCATGGAAGGATCTCTCTAGTACATGTGTTTAGGGTAGCCCACATACCGCTCACCGGGACCGCTCACCACGGCTAAACCCCGGCTTACCCACCTTTCAGAAATTCTACCAAAGCTCGTGCGACACTGCAAGTTCGTCCACCACGCCGCATCCCCATTCTGCTGGTAGATGTCGTCGCAAAGATGCTCTACGAACTCATTGCAATTGTAAGCTGACATTATGGTAATATCAAAACTTGGGAAGGGGCAATTGGCTGACTCTCATGCGCAAATAGGTCCGTCCGGGCAACCTCGGCGAGGTGAAGGAGTACGTTTAACCCACCATTGGCACCACCACCACCACCACCGCATGCATACTGCCCTCGAATCGATGAACCCGCATACGATTGTTTTCAACCCGAATGAATTGAACTAACCACCGTAAAAAATATAGAATCGCCCAGACCGTCGGCTCCCTCGTCCTCAAGAACGGTGGCGTCGTCCGCGGCCTCGCCAACTGGGGCGTCTTCTCGCTGCCCAAGCCCATCTCGGTGCACCAGATGAAGCACACCCACGGCCACTACTTTGTCATGCGCTACGACTCGTCGACCAGGGTGCACCAGGACATCCGCAACACCCTACGCCTGGAGCCCCGCATGATTCGCTCCGCCCACGTCAAGCTCGGCGACGGCAAGCTCGACACCATTGCCCGCTTCGGACCCCCCAAGTGGAAGACCCAGGGAGGAGAGGCCTAAGGAGGGGACGAGGAAAGTAGGAAGAGAGAAAGGGGAAGGCAAAGGGGAGCAGGAGCAGGAGGAGGATTGTTACGATTTGACCATGTGCGGAACTGAAATGAACCTCGGGCCGGTGATGGAAAACGGAGTCGGCATGATGTAGGATACTCGACGATGGGAGGAACTGGGAAACGAGCCACACACGTCTATGGCTGCATTTAGGCGTCAAATCAAAAGAGGATGCCGTGTATAAAATTGCATACCGTCGGAGGGCCGGCGGTCATGGTTGTATGAAATAATTTAGACCTGGAATCTCTACGTTGCAATTTTCACCTGATACCGCTACAGTGCAAAACTTGGCGTAAAATGACACGCAAATCTCAAACAAGACCAGGCGAGAAAACAGAAATGAGGAGACTTTAGTCTCGTCATGGTTTCTCTCCTGGCCCTACATGTCTATCATAACATAAATTCATTCATTTGAGGCCGTAGCAGTCTTTAGTGCCTTTTGGCCAACGCCATTCGCTTCTAGAAACTCTGTCCTTTTGCCCATGCTCCCGGTTGGCGCCTGTGCGATATGTCGTCGATGAAAATAAAAAAATAGTATGTTGGCGTTGGGGTCATAGTTGCCATGGTCCATTATGTATGTACTTGCGGCTGTGACACCGTTCAAGTCGGGGAAGATTCCGGTTAGTTATCCACCTCCATGCTGTCGGCCTTGGTAATGCCCTTTTCTTGGCACCACAGGACAAAGTCGTCGATGACGCCGGGCCAGGCTCCGTCCTCGTTCCAGAACGACAGAGTCTCATCTGTAATCGACTTGAGGGCAAACTCGAGCGTCATATTCCACATATCCCTGTTGACGGAGCGGGAATACTTTGCCGCCAGGAATTCCTTCCAGAGCTCCAGCCAGTCATGGTTCTTTGACTTCCAGAGCATGCCAGGGGAAGAAAACAAGGTGGACCAGTAGATCAGGGCGTTTTCTAGCGACAGAGCCTTCTGGCCGTCTTCTCTTCCGACGACAAATGTGTGTCTGTACACCTTCTTGAACAAGGCGGTGTCTGTTGAGAGCGCCTGGGCTTGCTTTTGAAGGTAGGCGGCATGCTCCTCGTGTGTCGGGCCAGCTCTGCAGAAAGTGGTTAGAGCTGTGGTCCTCCGTGCACGGTCATTTGCTGGCCGTGTTGTTGAATAGCGGCGCCGATAGGCAAGGTTGGCAATCGGAAACTCACCCAGTGGCCTTCCAACCCTCCACATAGCTCTTCTTCTCAATGACACCTAGCGTGGGGGACTGAACCAGCTCGACTGCTACGAGAAACTCGGCATTTTCCATGTTGACACCAAGCACTTCGGAAAGGTACGTCATGGTTGATTCAAGCCCCAGCTTGTCCTTCTCATCGGTTCCATCGGCTAGTGGAGGTGAGTTTGGTGTCCAATTATAATAACTGGGGCAGTGTAGGCAATACCTCGTAGGCCATCAAAAAGAGCTTCCAACTTGGCATCTAGCGGCGAGGGACCCTGGTTGTCGGTGTTTGAAGCAAAGTACCTGGGCGAACAGGAATGTTAGTCTCAAATGGGTGTCATATATGAAGCGCCAGCTGGAACCAAGAAAGCGGGCGAGACCCTCACTTGAGGGTTTGTGGTGGGCAACTTGGCTATAGTTCAAGACAAGCGTAAGCGCGCGGGCGGCTGAGATGGTGTACCGTATCGTCGGTTCCTTGGACGGATCTTGTATGGATGCATTCAATGTTTGCTTGCTGGATTTTCTTGAGAGTGACCAAGACGGGATGACGCGGGAAGAGATGTGGTTCTTGACGCCTTTCCAACCCATGGTTTCAGCTCGTCTAATGGACTGTGTAGAAAAAGGAAATGTTTCAAGGAATCCGCGGTGCAGGGCTGAGAAGGAGGGACGTGTCCGTGGTAGGTGGGTGTGGCCAGGGCGCAGGTCAGTCAAGAGAGGAGGGGAGACAGGTCGTCGACGTCGAGAAATGGACCATGATTGATCGACGGGGCCTAGGAACCATGGAAGCTCGTAGTGGGAAAGGCGCAGAGAGACTGACAACGGCGCGCGCAATGGGCACGGAGGCGTTCCCCCCTTTTGACGCGGGAAACGACGTTGTTTCACAGCCATCGGCGTCACTGTCGGCCATACTTTGCTGTGCGTCAAGCAAGTGAGCCGAATATCAGTGGACCCGCCCACCACAGGCGTAGTAGGCATTGGTACACGAGCGAGAGGTAGGCATGGCGGGCACAGGAACAACCCAGCACGAGCCCAAGTCAACCAGCATGAGGCATCCGGAAGTGCTGGAAGTCCGCGATTCCGGGAACAATGCCGGCCTGGCCTCGCAGTGAAGCCTGAGTCGGCGTCCCAATTTTAAAATGTTGGCGGCGATTGAGTTTAGGTCGATAGTACCGCCACACTAACGAACAGGGGATGCCGACGAGATGAAGCAGCAAGACGCCACCAGCAGGCTACTGGCTTGGGGTGGTCCAGGGGCAGGCAGAAAACAGGAAAGGAGCAAGACGGGAAAATGACTTACGAATCGACAGCCTCGTTGATCTTGAAACTCGCCGCCTTCAAGTACTGTGGTAGTCGACATTAGCCCAGTCCAACCATGCACCTCATCCGATGACCCTTGGGGCCCCTCGGGGTTCAACTGCATCCCCGCTGCAACCCCCGCCGGCCCGATGTCGCTTACGATTGCGATCGTGAAATGCTTCTTTTGCGTCATGGGGGAAGCTGTGCGGGGGATGTGCTGCAGCGAGGCGTGGCGTGGTGTAGATGGGGAAACATACTCGGGTTGCATGACGCTCTGAGGCGCCTGTCAAGGCGACGAACTGGGCGATGAGCACCTTTTGCTGGGCGGTGGACGGGGGCGGCATGGTGATCAGAGTTATGTGTGGGTGTCGGTGGATGCGAGCTCGTGAACGAAGTTGCAAGGCGCCGAGGCCGAGACCGAGGCCAGGTCAGTCGGGAAGGTGGTTTGTTGGTGTTGCGTGTGCCGGGCGAGGGGCTGCCGCCGGGAGTGGATCGCGAGGCAGCTTTTTGAAGGAGAGGCGGAGGGAGGGGTCGCGGGGGATGTGCACGAGACACGCGAGATGCTTGGCTGTAACGGGAGGGACGAGGAGGCCGAGCGTGGTTTGTCGTTGTTGGAGCAGGATGGTGGCCGGGGAGAGAAAAAATGTGTCGGCCGAGGGTGGCTCCTGGAGACGACGGTGACGAAGGCAAGTGGACGTGGTGTGTTTGCGTTGGATGGAGGGGTTGGATCGATGATGGATGGAGCCTTTTGCGACAAGGCTGTGATGTTGTAGGTACCCAACTTTGCTGATGGTGGGGCATTCGACCACTATAACTAAGGTGTGGCTGGCCACTGAGGCTGGTGGTGCCTGGAGGAGGGCATGGGCTGAGAAGAACCGGATTGAGCAGTGAATATCCTTAGCTAAATCAGCGTGTGCAAATATCGTATGTGTAATTCATGAAGCAGTGACACTGCCCATGCTTTCCGCTTCAAGGCTGGGTGTTCTCGCTCACTTAACCTTACTGTGAGCTTATCCTTTCACCGGGAACTGGGCAATCTTAAATTTCTTGTTGGATATTTTTGCTAGGCAAGTCATATGAGATTATCTCTACGCATTGTCTAAGTCTAAGTCTATGCTTGACCTATAGGGACCCCTCTATGGTTCTTATCGAGGATCGAGATGAGATCGGATCTGCTGTCTGGCGTCTTAACCTTGGTAGGTTACTGCTAAGGCGATCTGAGCCTGGTACCCAAATCCCGGCTCACTTTGGGGGACACGCGACACTGCACAAGCTTGGCTATGACTTGGTGTTCCTCAATTAGAATGGACCATTAAAGTATTTGGCGGCTTAACCAGTTTAAACTAAATTAGCAGTACTTCAGTTTCATTCTCAGCCCTAATTACTTCGGTTCATCTACATGTGTATTTCTTTTTCTCACATCTGACAGATGCCAAGCGGGGTGCCAGATCATGACGTACCCCGCAGCGCGGATGGCCGAAAACATGGGACACCGTGATTGATAAACCAATAAGAATGTTACGAATATATTAAGTAAATGATTCATTAAGAGTAATGATATGTAAATCGCATAGAACTCGTTTAATATTGGTAATTTCTTGTCACTTTTGATATTGGCATGATGAAAAATTACGTCCTGTGTCACATATTCTGTCACTGGTGGGTGCATGGTTGTGAGATCAACAATATGGATCTGAGAGGATGCTATGTTCTCTTGAACAAGACAGATTAAAAATGCTTACTTCTTAACTCTGCAAGCTACTTAATTGCACAAATTTTAGAATGTCATTTTTCACGTTTTTTTCTTGAGCATCTACTCGGCAGTTCCCTGCCATGTTGTGCATTCCCCCCCACAGCTGACATTCATGACGTGCGCCTGTTGTTTAGCGGTCTAGTGGGCGGGACCACTTGACGCGGTGCACTACTCGACGCGTTCCCTTTTTGATAAGCGACCCTCGACTCCAAAAAGTTGTTGATGGACAGGGTCACGACTTGGTCAATCCTCACCCAAACAGACACCAAACAAAGAGGGCTACAGCGCTGGGCAGCTAGGACTCGCCATGGCGTCGCCCGATCACGTCGACGACGACTTTGAGTCCGTCCCCTTCGACTCCGCCCAGCCGCTCAAGGGCATCATTGTTTGCTGCACTAGCATCCCCCCCGACCAACGAGTCCGTTGTCCCCTACCGCTCCGCCTTTTGTACCGTCAACACAACTGCTAACATGCCCGCCAAAACTAAAGACCAGCATTGCTAGCAAAGTCACAGAGCTTGGTGGCGTCCACAAGTACGATCTTACACCCGATGTCACACACCTCATTGTCGGCGACTACGACACTCCCAAGTACCGCCATGTCGCCCGTGAACGCCCCGATATCAAGGCCATGGATGCCACCTGGATTGAGGCCCTGGCCGAGCTGTGGAAGAGCGACGAAGAAATTGACTTTCGAACATTGGAAACCGAACACCAGCTGAAACCTCTCGAGAAGCGAGGCACCGACCTTGCCGCCCTCTCGACGGGCAGAGAATCGCTGCTCATCTGTCTCACGGGCTTTGGCGACCAGCGTGATGAGGTTGCGCGCAAGATTACATCCAACGGGGGCTCGTACACGGGGGATCTAACTAGGCGTTGTACCCATCTCATTGTCAACAAGCCCGAAGGCAAAAAGTTTGTCGCCGCCAAGGCCTGGGGCATCTACGCCGTCACTCTCGAATGGCTCAACCAATCCGTTGCACGAGGTATGATTTTGGAAGAGGCCAAGTTCGATCCGATATTGCCGGCCGAGGAACAAGGTAAAGGTGCTTGGGTTAAGAGGGACCCGAGACGGGCTTCCCTGGGTAAACGATCGAGATCTCTCATGGCAAATGGCACCGAGGACGGACCGAGAAAGTTGAGGAAAACAGCTAGTATGAAGCTCAACTCGCAGCGTAACAACCTCTGGGGCGATATTCTAGGAAGATCGACATCCAGGGAATACTCCTTTGCCCAAGAGCAAGAAAAACAGGCCACCGAAGCCCCCCCGGAACCTCAGCCAGAACCTCAGGAGCCCGAACCCCCCGCTCCTGTCGTCGAGGAGCCCCAAGGTGTATTCGGCCACTGCTACTTTTATATCCACGGCTTCACCCCCCAGCGCACAACCATTCTCGAGCAGACCATTGTCACACTTGGTGGAAACGTTTGCTCATTTCTCCACGAGGCTGCTCTTGGCCCCTTTCCCCATCCAGGAGAGCCAAGAGGGCGTTTCCTCATCGTACCTCAGACATCACAACCCGATACACACCCTCCCGCTAATTATGATGGCCTGCATGTTGTGACAGAATACTATATCGAGAAATGTTTGCATAACAAGACTTTTTTCGACCCCAACGAGCATGTTCTCGGTCGGCCATTCCCACTGTTTCCCATCCCTGGCTTCTCTGACTTGATCATCTGTACCGCTGCATTTACTGGTATTGAACTTAACCAGGTTGCTCGCGGTGTTGCACAGCTTGGCGCCCGATTTGAGGAAGAGTTTCGTCGCGGGACAAGTGTTTTGATATGCAAGTCGTTGACCTCAATGCGCAAGGAGAAGCTCCGTATGGCGTTGAAATGGAATGTTCAAGCCGTCTCGGCGGATTGGCTCTGGGAGTGTATCTCGACGGGGTACAATGTTCCTTTGGATGATTATGTATTCCCAGAGCTTAAGAGGCACTACGAAGCTGTCAAGGAACTCCAAGATAAAGCGCCCGCAAAGCCCAAGCCGGTTACAGGCCTCGAGTCTCGATTAACTGCCAAAACTCTTAATCGCACCCATTCCGAACCGAACCTAAGGAGACCTTTGTCAAAGGCTGGTCAGCCAAAGCCGGCGGCCAGAGTGGGTGTCGACAGCACAGGATTTGACCGTGATTCCCCTGACAAGCCCAAACCGCGACCAAGGCTCTCAGATTCTCATGACTCCCTCACCACTGCCGACTTTGCTACAGCTCGGACACACCCTGCCCCTGAGAGCTTCGCGAACGATGATGACCCTGAGACTCCTCTCGCCGAAGTGTCTGATGCACGCCTAAACAAGTCTCCGCCGCCTGCAAAGCGAGCTTCTTTGCCTCGAACGATATCCGAACCCACCAAGACAGCGGTCACGCACGTCTCGCCTTCGGAAGAAGACAAGGCAGCAGAAACAAGCACCAAAGATGACCAACAGAAACAACAGGAAGAAGAGGCAAGGAGACAAGCCAAGGCCGCTGAGCGCCAGGCTCTCTCATCCAAACTCACGGGCCTAATTGGATCCATGGGCTCAACAACCACGACGGCCTCCCACCACTCCGCCGCCGCCGAAGACGACCCCTTTGCTCACCACCCGCCGGCCCCCCGTCCCCGCCGCCGCCAGATTCTCGGCCGCGCCATCAGCAATGCGTCCAACGCCAGCAGCGACGCCGCCCGCTCCGACAGCCTGCGTGACTCCGAGGCTGCGGCCGCCGAGGACGTACCCCGACCCACCCAGCTCGAGTACCACGACCCGCGCGCCGAGGAGGTCAAGGC
>NAGG01000321.1:0-41102 GCA_003031705.1 Calonectria naviculata
CGAGAAATGAGGATGCTGGCTTGCGGGTGGATGGGGACGAGAGAGAAAATGAGAGGGTCGCGCTTGAGGTGGTGGCTGCCAGTTAGGCTGCCAGACGAGTCAGAAGCCGGACTCAACAACGGCCACTTCGCCTTATGGGCGGCGGCATAGCCCAATACGGAGCGCCAGAGAATGTCAGCGGCGATGTCCCCTGTAGCGTGATGGCAGACTATTAGTGGTAGCTCGGTAGCTGAGTCGCTGTTAGAAATGATCAACGGTTGCCCACGGTCGCCGCCATGGTTCGATCAGGTTACCTGCTTGGGGCCAGACTGTGCTAGCCAGCAGCCACTGGCACCAGCAATGGCGTGTCGGCAGTCACTGCAGCAGACGGGATGTGGTGGGTGCGGGTGTGTGGGGAGGTGTTCATTGGGCCATCCATGGCACATCGTTGATGGTTGCTTGCTTCTTACAGAGGGAGTGAGCGGGCCGAGCAAACAGTTGTCAAGGCTTCGGGAGTTTGTTCCACCAACGGCGGCGTTGCCGGCGGGAAGAAAAGAAACGAGGGAAACGTTTTGTTTACTCAACAGCGGTGCCGCAAGATAGGGGACGTCCACTGCTTGCTTTTTTCGGCTTCATAAGACTGGCTGATGCCGCAAGAAAGAAAAAAGATATGTCACTCGCAACCATATTGAGGCAGAGAGGTATATGGATGGGATGCCACTGCGGCCGCCGCCGCGTGGCCGCAGTGGCCGCAGTGGTGGTATTGGTGGTGGTATTGGTGGTGGTGGTGGTGGTGTTCAGAACCACGTTGCGGCGGCGGGATAAACAAAGCCAAAAGCCAGACCCTTGCGCGGGCCTGAGCTAGCAGATGAACCCACCCGAGGCGAGGCGGGAGGGAATGACAGGGAGGAGGATGATGAGACATGGTCGCCCAGTGGATCGAGCGGCCGGCCTACCGAACACCATCAATTGGGGAAAGGGGATGGGCAGCAAGGGCAAACGGCCTTGCTGGGGAGAGGGAGCAGCCAACGGAAGATGGCGACCCCTGAACGGCTTCTCGAGAGCCTCTAGCGCGCGCTGCAATTGGCGCGCCCCCCCCAGAGAGGCGAATGTCATGGGCTCTTCCGGCAGTGTTGGTAGTCCCAGCTGCAGGCAGCGCCCGGAGACGGTTGTTTCGTCTTTGGGCTGCCAGCCGACTCTGGAGCGGGCGGGACGCTGGGGCGGGGCCCCGGCAGGGTCGGAGGGAGCTTCTAGTGTGCACATCGCTGCAGTAGCGGACTTGACAGTTAGCCTTGGAGGGGATCGGAGCTGGCCTACGTATGTAGCAAGTCGGCGAGTTGCAGCTGGTGCGCGCACCGCACCGGGCATCTCAGTCAGGTCAGCCCTGTCCCTGAACCTTGGTCGAATGTCGTTGATGAGCGAGCATGGGCTGGGTACGTATACATTGAACCCATGGGTGTCGTGTGGACCTCGAGACTCACTCGCATCTCGTTAATAATACCCTCCCTCGTCCACTCCTGCGCCCTGCCTGCTTTCCCTCTCTCCCTTCTGGCATTGGGATGCAAAAAAACCACCTGTTACGACTCTGAACCTGGCATCCGGCTTGCGCCTCAAAACTTACTCCATGGCCGCTTTGCACCACGGCCCTAGCCCCCCAATTGTTCAGACCGCGATTTCCGGCATATTCGGGCCTTGTTGATGAGAGAGACACATCCGCTTCATAATCAACACGACATCCTTCCCCCCCACACTTTCTCTCCCTCGAATAGTCTCCGGCTCCTTCGGCCTTCACCCACACAACCGCCATCATGTTGCTTAGTATGGATGTCATGAAGGTTCGGGATTGGACCTACCTCGAAGACCCCCCTCAGGATATTGGCCCGGCCCGTCACCTTCTCGAGTTCTATAGCAAGATTCCTTACAGCGATCTTGACGGTCACATTCGCCGCGTTGTAAGTCGCACCCCGCTTCTGGTTCCTGGTCTAGTCTAACGCGTGTCTATCCAGCGCGAAAAGGCGTGGTGCATCTCTCAGTACCCTTGTGTTGGTCGCTGGAAGTTTCTGTACATTCCTGATCCCCAGGATCCCCGATACCGCCAAGCCCTCTTCCGGCTCAACGTCGCTGGCTCTCGCGATGTCCTCCTTGATCTCGGCTGCGGCGTCGGCCAGGTTATTCGCCAATTTCGCGCCGACGGAGTCAAGGGCAGCCAGTTGATCGGAACCGATCTGCAGTCCAAGTTTATCGACATCGGCTACGACCTCTTCCAGGACCGATCGAGTCTCGGTGCCACTTTTGTTGCTGGCGACATGCTGGACCCCGACGACAAGCGACTGACGTGCCTCCGAGGCAAGGCCACCATCATCCACGCTGGCAGCTTCTTCCACCTCTTCAGCTGGATTCAGCAACTCTACATCGGCAAGCGCCTGGTCGATTTTCTAAAGCCTGGAACAAAGAACGCCGTCGTCTACGGACGCCAGGTCGGCACCACAAGGCCTGGGCAGGTCACGACCAACTCTCGCTCAGCCTACCTCCACGACCAGGCTAGCTTCCAGCGCCTTTGGGACGAGGTCGGAAAATTGACGGGAACCCGGTGGCAGGTCCAGGTCGAGTCGACTGGCGAGGCGTCGTCCAAGCTGCCCGGTCTCGAAAACAGCACATTCCCCGTCAACTTCACCGTCTATCAGGTCTCATGAGCCATTGACGCCCTACGCGACGGCATATTTTTTTCTCCCTTTACTTCTTGCAGCTAGGGGACACACTTGGCGACTCGGCACCATATTGATTCTCAGGCCATTTCGGGAGAAGTGTCTCCTGCACGAGTGGAAGTTTAATCTCGAGAGCGACAATCCCCACCCTTGTCAGTCTAGCTGGGCTGTCTCAAATTAGGTGCACGGCTTCATATGGTCGACCTAGCGCCTGCGAGAAGCCGCGACAGCAAACCTGTCTTTCGACCTCGGGGTAAAACTGCCGAGAACCTTTGACCGGACCTCGACTGACGACTTTCATGCACCTCTGTGCCTGAGATTTCACCATGCAGCGGACCGAATTCCCCAACAGGGGTTTACCTCGACCACCCACTTCGGGTCTATTGTCCCGCTGCGCGACACACCACTACCGGGAAATCTTGACGGGATCCCTGCATAACAAGGTCTCGCCGACCAAGGGGCTGGGCCAAACGCCCTTGACGAGCGCGCGGCTTGCCCAGGCCTCGGTGACGGGCCCAAGGCGGCAACGCCCTGGGGCAAACCTTTTTTTATTTATTTTGTTTTTCCTCCGTTGATTGGATTAGGCTGAATGGCGACGCGCTGGAATTGTGCGACCTCGCCATTCGACTCTAGTGACATGACAACGACCTGCCTAGGCCTCTTGCTTGTCACCCGCCAATCCTAGAACGGATAGTCACACCAGTTGTGTGGCATATATTACGATTGATGAGGCGCATGGAGCACGTGGAAGGGTAAAATTGGGCGGATTTTGAGTTTAATGGAAGGTCCAAGTCCCATTCTAGACTTTTCTCATTTAGAAAGAGCGGAGCGCATATTGCATATTTAGACGGGATAGCCGTAATGGAGAAATGGAGAAATGTAAAAACGCATTGTTCAATTCTTGGCCCCAAGGGCTCGAATCCTAAAGTGCCATCTCGTCCCAGGTGTCGACTACAACCGCAGCGACGCGCCTTCGCCGCCAGGGCCCGGGCCTGGGGTTGCGATCGCGACCGTCCTTGATCGCACGGCTTTCTCGGATGAGTGGCTCAATCTGATCGTCCGGAGCGCACACCCTGGCTTACCGCCCGGTGACCCAGCTTCGCCGAGATCTCGAGCGGCAAGCCGGCATGGGTTTCCAATTTAGAGATGCGCACCGACTCACCCGATGCTGCGCATGCACAGATCAAACCCCCCCGCTGCTTGTGTGATTCGGGGTAAAATAAACCCAAAACACCGAGCAAACCGCTGTCCCGGCAGTCTATTTTAGCATGTGATGATCAATGTCCGTGAGCCGGGTAAACAAGGCGACGGGACGTCATTCCTTCACGGTTGTACAAGTACATCGACCGTTGGAAACACGGCAGGCTGGGCGATCACGGGTTGCCGATCGCACCTATTTGGGCCGTGGATAAGTGTGCTACTTTGTAGCCTTGAACTCTGAAGTCTCCGGCTTCCTAGTCCCTTGCGCCAAAGCCGTTTTGTTTGCTGCTAGCCGTTCTCCTGCCCAATCACGTTAAGTGTTTTGTCATCTATGCGCGAATGCCCTTTTACATAGTTTGCGCATCTGGGCTATGCTATTGACCGTATTACATAACTTTTTGACCATCATTTCTTTCTCGGTATACCTGATGGCCTGTAGTATTACGCATGTCTCAATTTCGTCAATTATGATCTTCATCATGCTAGTGTAGGAATAGACTCTTGTAATAGAGCTTATCTCTCCAAAGCAATGAAAGAGTGGGTTTCCCGTTGACAAGGACTGGAGTCGCCCGCCCCACTCCAAGCCGACGTTTGCGATCCCGATAACGACCAATATTGTCTGGTAGGAATTGCCATGATTTCCTCGCCTCATACGAAGTGATCGCGATCCACTTCTGACCATTTTTGGCCCCACAAACTGTCCGTCAAAGCTGTCCCAAGGCGCGCCATGTTATAGCTCGAAAACCAGCGTGTGGCGTGGATAGACTTTTCCCATCTCCAAGCCATACTTGCGCAGTGACAAAAGCCCACGGCGAGCTAACACAGCGCTTCGACGCGGCCCAAGAAATGGCGCTCCCAAGAATGGCGCTCTGCACCAACTACCGAGCACTAAAACCCCAGATACTAGTCTCTATTTTAGGACATGTAGGATCCGGTGGTATGGTTCTGCGCACATCACATTGCGCATTGGCCGTCATGGCGCTCTCGGCCGACAAAGGGTAGTCAACCTTATATGGCTTCAATGTAAGCCTGGTCCCTGACAACTAAAACTCCGTGTCCCGTTAGTGAAAGGTAAGTTGCCCCATGGGGCTCAATTCTAGCGGCATATAGCGGTGCAGCTCTCATGCGGGAGTTTTGGTATGAACGATGCGGGTGTCGATAGGAGGCACAGAGCCGTTCAGAAGAAAGGATCTTGTACATTGACTCTAAAACCATGGAATCGAGAGACGTGAACTGATCTGAGGGATGTCGCGTTATTTATTATGAAGTAAATAAAAATGCAACCACTGCGACGATCGCCGCTCCCCACAGGGAGAGCAGCACCACCAGCATCGAAAAAAAGACCGCCCGGCCCCATGGGTTGGCCTCCACCGACCACTCCACCCGCCTCGGCACGGCGAAGAGGGTCATGCCGGCGCCAGGCAAACTGGGTCTCCCGGAAGATGCCTCCGCGCGGCGGCCACCACCAACCTCATCACGGGACGCTACTCTTGCCGCCAGTGCCTCACACGCTATCTGAGCTAGACAAGTGTCGAAAATCACGCGCTTGCTGTCTTCGATTTTTTGGAACTTCTTCCTGGCCTCTAAAATCGCCACGCAGCTGTCCTCCCCTTGCTGCCACAGGATCGCAGAACTATGGAGGCAGATGTTAGCTAGTAGCTAGATTGTGCATTCGGAAGATTTAAGTTAATATTCTTTTGTTCGGGGCAAAACGACCGACTTTCATCGTGTTGAACCCTAATTGTAACTGCTGACTGCTCCTGGAAAACCGGTTGAGTTCACCTCTTGTTTTTTTAAAACTAGACATAAATAAAATGTGATAATATAGGACTTAAAGACCAACCAGGACGGGTGGGGGTTCGTTGGCTGGAAGAGCGAGGGAACTTCTTCCGGGTTCATGGTCGCCTGGGGCCAGTTGAACCCATTTGCCCCGCAGGAACTGATGGGAAGTGATCGGTGTTTCGTCAGGTCCGATGGTGGAATTTTTCGCGCTATCAAAATTTTAGTCAACTATCCCTGAGTATGGGAAGATGCATACCGAGGAGTTGTGTGATGATTGTAAAGTTTTTATTCTCTCTAGGAAAGGAACGACTCAACTTGGTCATCTCAAGAGCAGATCAATATACTAAGAAGTGAGGGGGAAGAGAGAAAGCCAAGATATAGATATGTATATTGAAAGTTGAGAAAACCCATCCTCGCTGCACCGGTTACGAGGAAGGTGCAAGAAGCCATTCGTTACCCACCTACTCCATAGCTCAAGGTTCTGACAATATCACATGGGCTGTTTAGGTTTACTATGGTATGGCTCACCCAGGTTACAGTTCATCCAGATTGCGTAGAATAAGTATAAATACCAGAACCATTTGCCAATAAATGCTTGACATTCTATCACTGGAATCCATACTAAGGCTATCAAAACTTCTCCAAAGTCTTACGACAGCCCCCGTCTAAGTAAACAGACTTGCCATCGACAAGCAAAGAAAGTGATCTGAGTCGTGCGACCTCTGTGACATCATGAGTTTCTGGGGAAGCATCAAGTCGTGGTGGTGTTCCTTCCGAAAAGGAGACCGGAAAGAACAGTACAGTGACAAGCAAGTGGACACTGAGGCCCCCCCTCCCTATTCAGAGTTTGGCGCTGCGAACAGCCCATGGGGTGTAAATCAGAATGAATACCAAGATGGTTGGCTTCGACTTGTGATTCTGAAGGACACCAACGCGCCATCGTCAAAGTTTATCTCCAGAGGGCCGGTCAGTGGTGATGTGCCGTGGCAAGCAGAATGCAGTATTTTCTTCAAGGATCTATCAACACTTCTGAGACAAGGTTTTAATTGGTCTGAAGAGAATGTAATTACTGAAACTGGGTTTTTCTTTGACCGCAGCCGGTTTAATCCTCACTTTGTCGCTTTGGGGTGGACTTGCGCTCGCCGTTACCAGCTGAAGGATCGTACCCAATCTCCACAATGGATTGGCTATTTGGACGTCTACGCTCGTGAGATTGATGAATTATCTCGCTTTGAAATCGCTGACCTCTCGCCCAAAAATCTTCTCTATGGGGGCATAGGAAGAGGAACATACCTCATGAATTACTTTGATCGTACCTTTCCTGAAAACAACATTAATGCGACATTCTAAATGATATATAATTGGAGTGTTGATGGTCATGGCCAAAGACCAAAGGGAATTAAGACGAGGAAGTAATGAAGAAAACGGTTAATGGGTAGGTAGGAAGCCATTAAGGAATCTTAGTTACAACAATCAGATTTGTTTGGTTACCATAGCCCCGTTTAATTCCCGAGTTTCTTTTACGCGACTTAATAAATGCATGGCAAGACTGCCGAATGATGATAAGTATTTATTTTTTTGCTTTCTTTTTCAACAGCGAAATGCTGATACTTTCGGACCGACCCTAGTGTCCATTTAAAAGTACTGCTCGTCAATTACACAGGCCTCAGTTAGCTGAACTCAGAGGCGTAGTGACATGCCAATGAGGCGTCACGTCGGCCCCACAGACTGACACCCTCTTGTCGTCGCTGCGACCTTTGGAATAGACTACCTGGTATCCCTTTGGCTGCCAGGAGCCTATACTTGTATCACGAGGTAGAGATACCCTTTGAGACCAATATATGTTGGGATATACTAAAGCCAGGCAGGATATATGACAATTATATCTGTTCAAGACCTGCTCTAGCCAAACGATCACAGCCTCTAATTTTGCTTTAAAACGAAACTAAATCATATGATATAATACTGAATGTAAGTGTATTCCAGCGTCTTCTTGTTCGACTAAAACGAGTTTGATGCATCAAAGCAATATGCAAATTAGTGACCCGTGGCACAGCGCATGCCGAGTTATTAGTAAGATGGAAATCAAAGGTGGGGGCTTAGAGTTTAGACTTGGCCGACCTTGTAATAATTAGCACTTGGTCGTCGTCTTGGAAGTAGTCTCATGTCAAACTGCTACATAAAAGTCTGTGCGCAGTTGCTATGACGTTCTTTTATGCGTTTAATAGGCTGGTCGTTTCATTTGTCATTCCACTGCACGCTCTTAAGCCAAAGCGCGCATTGCTCACTCAACTTGTCTCATAAATCTTGCCTCACCGCTGAGCCGGCTGCACGTCCGTCTCCGGCGCCAACAGCCCTGCCATTCAGGCCAAAGATCGGTCCTCTTTATCCTGGCCACGAATCCATTTAATTTGACCGGGGTGTTTTTTAATACTTTCTGAACCTTCTAGAAAAGAACACGGCTTCTACAATGATAACATTCGACAAAAGGTGGTCGAGGACAGGGGCCCCAAAGGTAAGAAGTGGCTGCAAAACATGGTAAATATACCCAATTCGATATAATGATTTTTGCTAATAATTAGCTTAGCAAGTGAGTCATCTCGTACGGTAAATATCGGTATATTTCATTAATACCCGGCTCAGAAAACGCCATGTCAAATGCGATGAAAGGAAGCCACTTTGCAAGAGATGTGAGGATGGTGGTTATGGCTGTGATGGTTATGAACTCAACCCCACTCGCAAGCCGCGAACCTCAAAAAAAGAGAAAAATGGCAACGCACCATTCTGGCCGTCACTTCTTCAAGACAGTCAATTATCACGTCCTGGCGGTCTCGTAACGACTCAAGAATTAAACTTGCTACATCATTTCAAGACCTATCTGATCGAAGAGGTCACCTTATCTCTTTGGTCAACCGATTTTTGGTCTGCGTATGTCATACCACTTGCCTATACGACCGATTCCGTCAAGCACGCCGTATGCGCTCTTGGAAGTGCGCACAAATACTTCAAATTCCACCAGCCATCAAGACTTTACCCCCAAACACCCTCTGGTTCATCAGAATTGGCTTCAGACCTATACAGGTATTCCATTCTGCAGTATAACAAAGCAATACAAAGTATCCAGACATCTATCCAAACGTCCTCCATGGACAACACAGAGATGATACTAGTGTGTTGTGTTATCTTCATTTGCATCGAGAACCTCCAAAGCCGATACCACGAATGCCAACGCCATGTACAAGCTGCTTCTTCGATTCTCAAGGCCACTGCGCAAACCACCACTCAATCAAATCATAAACTGCACGGGCTGCTTGGCACCATTAGAAATATGCTTTTGCGCACAAGTCAAGATTTTCTTCTGTATACAGGAGATAATCTGGTTGCTGATTTCAGCACGTTGACATACATTAACCATGAAGTCGATGATCCGGCAGTTGCGTTCCCCTCTACCTTGGCAGCAAAGGAGTATCTGCATGCTATACAGACGCAGTTTGATTTGATATTGTCTACCAGTAAGAATAGTGATCGCGGCGTTTACACCGTATTACTAACAATGTTCAAGGTCAACAACCTCTCCCGAGGCCACATGATATAACTCGCATAATGAATCTCAGGCCCCACTTTCTTCGATGGAATATTCAATTTGAATTGTACAAAGAGAAATTTGATGAATCTTCATGCTCAAAACTGGAGCTGTACAAATTCAAGGCATTGTGCCTGTCTCAATCAATGTGGAAGGGCTTTTGGAACCTAAAGTCTCTAAACGACAATTTTTCTCGAGAAGAATCGGAAGAAGTCTTGCACCGAGCAGAGTCACTTTTCCTAGATGTTCCAAAATCTGTACCCACCTTTGCCTTTGAAGGGACTTCTGTGTTTTCCCTCGCGGTAGTTGGCTCAACAACCTCTGAAGTTGACATCCAGAGGAGATGCATCAAAGTCTTGAGATCTACCCGGCGAAAAGAAGGCATGTGGGATAGTGAACAGGTTGCTGATTTGCTTGAAGCGGGGATGAAGGCAAGTGAAAATAATCTTTGCAAAATAAGTTTGTTGGTTTGGAGAGTAGCCGAGTTTGCAAAAACATTGGCATCCCTCAAACTGTCTCAGCTGGATATTCCTCAAGGGATACTGTTATTATCCAGCACGAAAACGGCATAGTCGGTCGTCAAGTAAGAATTAATTTAGAAGCTTTAGGCTATTCCTGACGAGGGATAATTGGCGGGAGGGTGCGCGCATATCATAACAAATATGAAGCAAACTTGTTGGTTTCCTTGGAAGAGCAAGCCATAAGAGAATTCAATGTGTTGTCCAGGAAACGATATTGCAAGTCGATTTCCAGGAAAGACTTACATGACCATGATGAAACGTTAATATATATCTATAATCTTAGAAGAACAGTGTTTGCCACATTGGCGGGGAAAAGATCAATAAAAGCCGAAACCCATACAAAGCACGTGGCACCCCGTACATGACCTGGCATTGAAAATGAGACATTTCGCTACCTTTGTCAGTTAATAGCAAATATAAGGTAGAATAATGATATCGGAAACAACTGCTGCCTCCTTCTCGGAGTGCTCACCAAGAGCAAGCTAATAAGCTTGAATAATCAAGTCAGAAGCATCTATAGCGGGCGGTCGAAAATCAGTCAGAGTTTTGATTTTAGTAACACTAAGGCTTATTAGCATTGGGGTTCATTATTCTCTGGACAGCCGGTTACCTACACAAACTCGACTTACTCATCAGACATTTCAAGACTGAGCTGGCTGACACGAGTCTTGATGGCATTCCGGGTAGTCAACCTTAAGGCGAAGTGGATGTACATGAGAACTGAAGATGTACAATCGCGGCCAAAATAAATTTATATTGGGCTAGTTTTATCGAAGCTGGAAACTAAGACTGTGAGAACTTAGCCACTTGGAAATCAGCGGGTTCAAAACCAGTTACAACATCTAGGCGATGGCTTTGAATCGACATCTTCCAGCTTCAGGCAACATACCTTTGTGGGTGAGGAATCCAGCCAAATTCAAAATAGTCACCAATTAATTTGTGCCAGTAATTAACTGAATTCTACTAGTTTCTCCAATAGATAAAACCATCATCAGGCCAATTTTTATCAAATGTAGCGTAAGTGAAGGGTGGTTGTTGTGTTGGTGCACGGCCCAACTTCGGCTAAATCCCAGCTCACTGCCCCTCCAAACATTCAAGCTTCCCGCCCGCATCCCACCGCGACGTCGCTCGTTGTGACAAGCCTCCGAGTTCCTCCATCCCGTCGGCGCACTGGTTTTGGCCGGTTCCTCGCCAGTCGCATCTATATCGCCTATAAGGCGCTGGCGGCGTCGTTACTACCCCTCCCCATAGCTATGCTCCCTCGGAGGATGTACATTCTGCCACAATGGATGGAGATTGGGACGAGGTACGTTGACCCAACTGCGCAAATGCACTACTCGGTCTCCCCGATCAACACCCGCCTCGACGTGACGCCCGTCGCACCGGGAATGCACGTTGCACCCGTGACCTCATGCTTGGTTCCTGTTCATCACCAGCGTCGCCGTGTTTGCTGACTTTGTTGCCTTCCTGTCCAGGTCGCCCGGATTCAGTTCCCGCCCCCGGGCGTGCACGCGATGCCTACCCCCGTAACTACAATGACCTTTGATACATCGCAAGAGCTACTTTGGACTGGAAATGATTATGTATGTTGTGCTACACGGACCTGTAACTTTGGCCTTGGTGCTCATCGAGATTACAGGGTCGTGTGACTTCCTTTTACGGCACCGAATTGCAACGATATACTTCCTTCAAGGCCCATCTGACCCCCGATGGCCCCGTCCGCCAGATTCTCGTCAACGAAAAAGGTGTTGTGGTGCTGGGATCCAAGGATGTACACATGGCGTTGAGGAGGGGGCCTCCGATATGGCATATTAGGTACGGGGGACCAGTGGGATTCACGTGTTTGAGCAACAACCACTAACCCATGGCAGAAACGATGATATGAAAGACTTACGATGTATGAGTTTTACCTCCAAGGGGACAGCCGAGATTATCGCCGCTGGCCTGCAGGATACGATGCTTATTATTGACCTCATTAAGGGTGATGTCGTCAAACAAGTACGGGAACCTTTCTTTTCCCAACAGTCAAGATACTGACTGGCTGCACAGGTACCTACTGAGTTCCAGTACACCGTCATGAAGCGAGGACGATACATATGCGCAGCAACTAAGAGTGGTTCCGTCAACCTCCTCGATCCTGTCACTTTCGCGGTTGTCAAGACTTGGAATGCACATTCAGCCCTAATCAATGACATGGATGCCCAGCACGACTTTATTGTTACATGCGGTTACTCGCTCCGTCAAGGGCAGAACTACATGTTGGACCCATTTCTTAATGTCTTTGACATCAAAAAGATGTCCTCAATGCCACCAATTCCTTTCCCAGCGGGTGCCGCATATGTGCGCATGCACCCGCGAATGCTGACGACCAGTATCGTCGTGTCTCAAAGCGGCCAAATACATGTTGTGGATTTGATGAACCCAAACACTAGCAATGTTCGTCAGGCGAATGTTCTCACGTACCTTAGCATGTTCGAGATCGCGCCTTCCGGAGAGGCCATGGCTTTGACCGATGCCGAGTGCCTCATCCATCTCTGGGGTTCTCCAACGAAGCTTCACTTTGTAGATTTACCTACTCCCATCGAATTTGCAACGCCCGAGGAACCCCTGCCATCCATTGAGTGGACAGTAGAGACGTGAGTAAACACTGTATCCTCTTGCCCACCCCCTACTAATTACCACAGGCCCCTCAACTCCATCGGCTTGCCATATTACCGAGAGGTGCTCGCGTCCGCTTGGCCAGATGTTCCATACGACGTTGGAGCGCCTCCCGCTAAGATCGATCCCCAATTTATGGCAGGGCTCAAGGCTTCCGAATTCGGCTTCTATGGCAGAAACACACGTAGTGTTAGAAGAAACCAAGTCGAAGACACTCGAAGTGTCAACAAATCGGTCAATTCTGGGCTTAAGGCGCCCAAGTTTCTCAGCGAGAAAGCCCGAGAGTTGGCTACGTCTGCACTGAAGCCCGCCGACGACAAGGCCGATGAGCTAGTGAGCCCGCTTGCCGAAATGGAAATCGAGAGCAAAAAGTCGGAGGTTCCTGTTATGTACCGCAACGTCGAAATCAAGTACAGCAAATTCGGTGTGGATGATTTCGATTTCGGGTTCGTGTTTCGATGTCGAGGTTACATGACAGTGGCTAACATTGTCCAGGTATTACAACAAAACCCGCTATTCTGGGCTCGAGATACACATCTCGAATTCTTATGCCAATTCTTTGCTGCAAATAATGCATTTTACCCCTGTGGTCCGGAACCTCGCCCTTCAGCATGCAGCTACTGCCTGCATAAGCGAAATATGTCTGCTCTGCGAGTTGGGCTTTTTGTTTGACATGCTCGAGAAGGCGGACGGATCTATTTGTCAGGCGACCAACTTGCTCAAAACGTTGAGCAGCCACCCTCAAGGTATTTACTTCTCATTTCGTTAATTCAAGGACTCGTCTGACCTGCATAGCTGGTCCTCTTGGTCTTCTCGAAGAAGACCCTCACGGATCTTCTCTCAATGTCATGCTTCAAGGCTTGACCCGATTTCTCCTCGACAAGATTGTGCATGATTATAAATCCATAAACCCCAACTCGACTGCCATGGATCAGGTTCGTGCCTTATTGCGTGCATCAACGAGTGTTGCTAATATTGTCTAGGTTCTGGCGACGTCCGCTACTAGCTCAATCCGATGCATAAACTGTCGAAGCGAGTATACGCGACCGGGATCTACTTTCGTCAATGATTTGCTTTATCCCTCAGTTGTAAGTTACATAATCTCTATAGTATTCGAAGGCTAAAGGTGAGTAGAAGTCCGGTGGACGGAACGCAAAGCTGCCACGAACAACATTTTCCCAAATTCTCAAAAACAGCGTTGAGAGAGAAACGACGTCCAAGGGCTGGTGCAGCCGATGCCAACGATATCAGACTATAGCGACAAGGAAAACGATTCACAGCATACCAGCTGTGCTTCTCTTGAACACCGCTATTACGAGCCAGGAGCATCGCATGCTCTGGTCGACCCCGGGATGGCTTCCAGAAGAGATTGGTATCATTGTCGAACAAGGACAATTCTTCTGTTATGAAGGGGAGGATTTGAAACTTCATCTACAGCGAGGCATGCATAACATTACGGTCTACTCTCTCATCGGAATGGCAATCAATATCGAAAGCGGGCAGACGCAAAAGTCACACCTTGTCTCCATGGTCAATGGTGAGTGTTTTCGTCAAATTCTTATTCCATAACTAACATGTTTTTAGTTGCACACGCGGCGGCAGAGGCTCCAGGCGAAAGCCAATGGCATCTATTCAACGATTTCCTGGTGCGGTCCGTCAGTACAGAGGAGGCGCTTACTTTCAACACATCCTGGAAGGTCCCCTCTGTCGTAGCCTACCAGATTAAGGAGGCCAACAACAAGCTCGACACCGACTGGAGGAAGAATATTGACACGTCGATTCTATATCAGGATCTCAAGTATGGCCCTTGCCTGTACCTGATTATATCGTTACTGACCGAGTTTTAGTCCCAATCCTGATCAAGAGAACAAAACCTATGAAATCCTTGACCCCGAGACCGAGGCGCCTGGCCCAGAAACCATCATTGCGCTTGACACAGAATTTGTTGCTGTGCGGCAGCCGGAGATTGAAATGAATTCGGATGGCGAAAGGGAGACCATCCGACCAATAGTATATGCGCTCGCTCGGGCCTCTGTCGTGCGAGGACAAGGCGAACACGAAGGAACGCCTTTTATCGACGACTACATCTCTATCCGAGAGCCCATTGTGGATTACCTAACGTCTTACTCTGGAATCACGGAGCAAGATCTTGACCCCCGCGTCTCAAAGCACAGCTTACTACCCCTCAAGCTGGCATACAAGAAGCTCTGGGTTCTTCTCAACCTCGGATGCAAGTTTCTAGGCCATGGCCTGAAGCAGGATTTCCGAGTCATAAACATTCACGTTCCCAAAACTCAAATCATTGACACAATCGACTTATTCTTCCTCCAGTCTCGTCTGCGCAAGCTTTCACTAGCTTTCTTGGCGTGGTACTTGCTCAAGGAGGACATCCAGATGGAGACGCACGATTCAATTGAGGATTCGCGAACGGCGCTCAAACTATACCGCAAATACCTGGAATTCCAGGATGCAGGGATCCTAGAGACGATGCTGCAAGACATTTATCGCGCCGGCCGGGATGTCAATTTCAAGCCACCCCGAAAGGAAGATGCACAAGCTCCTCCTAGAAGTGAAACACCCCCGCCCTTGCCGGCAGAGGAGAATGCGGCTCCTTCGACGCCCGTGCGGCCGATCGCGATTGGGCAACCCGGCTCGGCGTTTGGAGGTGGCACTAGTTGGACACCAGGAAAGGGATCGCCGCTCCCATAGGCGGGCGCAATTCTGTGACGTATTTGACGTTTTTACACATGGCAGCATTATATGGGGCACGCAATGCGACCAGCGCTCTGGGCGGCCTGTGGCCGTGATCAGGACCCCTGATCGGCATGACATGCATTGAGTAGGGAATAGCGCCGTGCAACTTGGGATGACGGGCAACAGTGTTACATAGCGCTTTTTGCGGTAGTTTAAATTTAAACCGATATCCATGCCCTCGAGGAACGCACCGTTTCACATTGATCGTCATTCACTCACCCACCAGATGATGTAAGGGCCCCGGTTGACCAAGACAGGTGTCACCCCAAACGAGCCTTCTTCTTCCCCGCGAATTGAATCTGCGCAAAACCAAGGAAGGAGGGGAGGACAAGATTGTCTACCTATACAAGCTCCAATGCTACGTTACGCAGCCTCCCTTTTGCATCATCACCCTATTCGCCTTTCGAGACCCTCCCCGTCACCACCCTCGATTCTTACTAGCCCTATCACACTGCCTGCAAATCTTTCTCGACTCGGCCTTACACTTTGAGATCACGGCATATTTTGGCACGAGACCAATCTGTCAGCGTCATGGACGGGCTTGGCCGTGACGACTTTTGCTGTCCCCCACGCCTATCCAGCCTACGTGCCTCATCCTTCAACAAATATGATGTTAAACTCTACCACAAGGGTGTGCCAACTCAACACCCGGATGAGGGCAAAGCTCAGGAATCGCAATCCGAGACTGAAGAGGTGAGCATGTTGAATAAACACAGTCCCAACAGTCTGGGGTCCATTAAAATGCCCTCTTCCAGTGCTGTTGGTTCCAGTGATATGAGCTGGAAGACACATAGGCGTGGGAAAAATTCCAAGTCATCAAAGCGCCAGAGCCAGAGCACAAGCGACATTGACACGCAATCCATCACTGGCATCCCTTCCATTGTCAAAACCTGCAGCTCACCTCCTACCACTGCGCCTGGTAGTTCTGGTAAAATCTCGGGCACCACCTCTCACAATGCTTCCGACGCAGGTCGAGGTGTCCTCCAAGGCAATGCCGCTCAGAAAAGATCAACACGCGCAAAGTCCGCCGACTCTAGACGGTCGAGTTCTTTGGGCACAGACACACTGCATCCCGTTTGCAATCTTCCAAAAGGCCACTCTGGTGATGCTCCAGGGGCAGGATTCTTCAACCTCGCTCATTTCCTTTCAGTACAGGCACACGATGCTACGTCCAAAACTGGAACCACTAGAAGCGATACTCCTCGAGTGGAGGATTTGAATACTGAGTCGCCAGAGAGTTACAGCACCCCAATGGACTCTCTTCCAGGGAGTGATTCGTATTATATCTTTGCCCCTCGTTCAACTGGGTCGGCATACTACCTCCATCACAGTTCCAATGGCAACACGGGCACAGAATCAGATTTTCGAATCACAAAAGTCCCCATGACGCTTATTCCTCATGAAACAGGCGGACTCTCCTACATGGTGCGGATGGCCGAAGAAGACCGTGCCTCTTCAAGGGACAGAGGTCATGATGCTCTCTGGTCATTGAAAGGTCACGGAGGATCAACGAACTCATCAAACACAAAGGCGTCTCCTTCTCTTGGAAGTCCTGGAAATTCCTCTCGCCTCAATGAGGAGGTGGACCGCAGCCCAAGCGAGAAGAAGCCAGCATGTAAGGGTCATGAAGCTTCAGGGTCCAACAACAAACTTGAGTCGAGCATCATGGCCAAAGTCAATGAACATCTCGCTACACAAAGAAGTTACAGAGAGAATATCAAAATTATAGACGACAATGGAAAGCATATATCAAGCGCCAAGAATATGTTTATCGTCAGTAACAGAGACATTCGAGATGTAGTGTCGATTGTCATGACCGAGATGCAAAAGGCGAAGGGTGGCCGATGTGAAGGTAACAGGGCCAAAGACGATACAAGGCGTCCATCTGGACCAAAGCTTGACGAGATTTCCAAAATGATCCGGCTACCATCAGCCAGCGTCGCCGATCCAGCAACAACCATCAGCATGCCGCGAACATCTTACGCGAGCGTCAGTGCAGACGACTTGCAAGTCCATACCAGAACCCGCGGCGATGATTCCGACACTATGACGACGGTAATTTCACGAAAAAGTGTCGCAGAAATTACTTGGCCACATGGAAACCCTCATGTTAACCACATGGAGGCATATACCGGCCCAAGTCATTCACGGGCCATCTCCGAGAGCAGCACCCCGACGCAAAAGACGCCAACGGCATGCTCTTCAGACCGGCGACAGAGCGAGCCTCCGCTCATCACTGAAGGATTCGAGTTTCGTCATTATTCTACATCAATCGATGCGGGCGAGGTTGTACTGAACATGACTCGAAGACAGAGCCGCCAGCAGGAAAAAAAGACGAGTGATGCAACGGACATAACTTCTTTCCCGCGACTTTTGCCCCGCCGTTGCACCAAGGACTGGCTCGTCCCGCCTGCCGAAGTGGATGTTGTTCCACCAGCCTCGACGAACAAGCACCGCCGTGACGTCAAGACTGACGGTGGTAAGACTTTAGATGGCCCATCCAAGTTTTTTCAGGGACAAGTCAAGGTCCGGCATTATGACCACAACGAATTTGCGAACAGCCCATTCATTCCGAAAGGCGCGAGCGCGGATGCAGCTGTGGCATCAGACGACTCTTCAGCGACTACCGAGAACCGCCTTGGCTCCTCAATCGGAACAGCGTCTCACAGGCGTCGCAGTTCCCAGCCACCCACCCAGCAGAGCTCGTACGCAGATCCCAATGATAGCTTCCTTCCAAGTATAATGGATAAAATAAAGCAAGGCAGTCACTTGATCTTTTATGGGCATAGTTCCACAAAGGGATCGGACGGGCCGTCCACGCCCAGTTTCGAGAGTGACTCCCAGCAGGACAATGGACGAAAATCTAGAAGCAGTGTGGTAAAGCGTCTAACTCCAGAGCCACCGAAACCGGACACAGCTGGGATTTACGAGGCCATGACTGGAACAAGGCAGGTTACAAATCACAGCAGAAACAGCACGTGCTCCGAAGACCACCGTCCACACGTGTGCGAGTTGAGTCTTTGACGCAACTAGGTGCATTATCTATGTCTAAGACAGGACGTAATGGCTAGCAAGAAAGTGTACCTATAGAAGATAGTGAAATCCGAGCCCTAATATGATTTCCACAAACTTCATGTTTGCACATTGTTGTAGTTCAAGCCCATACCTTTACTCCGCAGTCCTTCATGGGGTTAAATAATCCTGTTCTTGAGATATATTGGTTTAATAAGCCTGGGTTTGCCTTGTTTTAGCCCTTTCTAGTAGTTCATATCTTTCAACAATGCAGTTTAGTTCAGCCGAAATCCTAGTCGGTTGGGGTATTGGTAAATCGTATCAAGGAACTTTATTCACCGTCAATAAAGGCAGGGAAATGCAATGGATGAGGTTTAGAGAATATCGTAAATATCGATAGAAATGAATATAGATGCGACTTTTAACCTTGCTTTGATGGGAATGTCTAATTGTATCCTTCCTGAACGTAACAACTAGATACTGAGTGAACTGATCAAGTATATCACCTAGTCTAGGGTAGGTTCGCATCTTGGTTGACATGCACAATATACGGCTCACAAGTTTGGGTCAAAATAGTGCCAGGTAAAATGTCATTACGTGGGGCCTGTATTAATTCCCGTCTCTTCTATATGCAAATCACTTTTTTTCCTCTCGTCATCATACCGCCTTTGAGGCCCGCGCCTTGTTTTCCCGATGCCGCTTCTCCTTGGACGCCGTCTTCCGTCTATTCATCCAGGACCGGTTCAGATCCCTTCTGTTATCCCAAAACCACGCCTGGAACTCGCTGGAGCCCGCCTGCGCTTGCGCAGCCGCCCTATCGTCTCCTTGCTCTTCTCCCTCCTCCTCTTCCTCTGGGACGTCATCCATGTCCTCGTCATCGTCGCCCTGCGAAGCCCAAAAGTTGCGCATGCGCGTTGGGTGCGCTGTGTCGGGTGTCGGTGCGGCGCTGCGGACGTTGCGCCACTCAATGTCCTGGCGGGTGAATGGGGTCATGGGGGCAGTAGGACGTTCGCCTTCCCCCTCCTCCTCCTCCTCCTCGATGTCGGCGCCGAAGAAGCTAAAGGGCTTGGACTCCTCAGCGGGAGTCTGTGTGGCATCGCTGGGTTTCACGCGCTTGTATAGCGCCTCGAGAGGGTGGACCTTGTCGCCGGAGGGGGTGATGGGAGGGGGTATCTTGATGGTGAGGCTTCTTGTCGAGCTTGCCGACATGGGGCGGGCGTTGTCAGCCTTTACGGCGGAGATGGGTGTCGCGAGCACCGGTGATTCTTCGTCGTCAGAGGTAGACTCCTTGTCTTCCTGGGTTGCTTCTGGCTCTGCTTCAGACTTTGTTTCTGACTTTGACTTTGGCTTTGTCTCATCCTTTTCTGACTCCTCAGCTTCAGATTCCTCCTCACTCTCTTCGTCTGAAGAACCACTACTGCTGGTTCCACTGCTGCTTGTGGAATCATCATCCGACTCCTCTTGGACCACTGGTTCCACGGGTTTCGACTTTTTGGCCTTCTTGACAACTGGCTTAGGTTCGGGCTTGGCCTTGACGCTTTCTACCACGTTGCCATCTTCGTCCACCCAGCCCTTGCCCTCGACGAACTCAGTCGCCAACTTTCCAGCCGACTCCGTCGCTGTGTTCTTGAGGAAGCTGGGGAACTTGGTCGTCTTCTCAAATTCGTGAACTGTGACCTCGCGCGCATTGCGATTCTTCTTTCGCTTCTTTGGGACAGTTCCCTCGGGAAGATTGCCCACTGCGTTCAGAGGAAGCTTGACTTTGAGCAGACACTCGTCCTGGTCGGTGTATTTTGACCTTTGGCGCTTCTTCTTCTCGGTCGTCTTTCCGTCCTTTTCGGCCTCCTTGTCCTTTTTGCTCTTCTTCCTTCGCTGGTCCGCAGGCTCAGTCCAGCCTCGCTTGACTTTGCGATCGGTCAGGACAACGCCTTCCACGACGTCCCGATCGCGCTTTCGCTTCTTCGAACTTTCGGGGTCGTCAGACTTTTTCGACTTCTTCTTCTTCTTCTTCTTCTTCTCCTCCCCATCCTCATGATCTTGCTTGCCCTCGGGCTCTTCCCGCTGCTCTGGGCGTGCCTTTTCGACACGCAGCTTGGTGCCCTTGAGCACGGAGCCATTGTACTTCCTCTTCACCTTGTCCGCCTCCATGGTGGGCAGCTCGACGAAGCCGTATCGCCTCTCGGGGAAAGTCTCGATGGTGTGGTAGGAAATGTTACGGGCCTGCGCGGCGACGGCGGCGGGCAGGACAATCTTGAGCAGGTCCGGGTCGAGGGGGCTGATGTGCAGGCGGGTGAATTCGCTGGCGCTGCCCGAGGAGGAGTCTGCAGGCGGCGGCGCAGGCTCAGCAGCACTCATCGCTGGGACAAGTGTGTGTGTGTGTGTGAAATTGCGATGGCGGCCAAGCGCCTGTCCAAGTGAAATTGGGAATTGGAATGAGCCTGCGTTTCGCTGCGACTAAACTTGAACTTTGCCCAGAAGGAAAAAAAAGCCCAGAGCCGGATCTCTAGCTCAGGGCTGCGCGGGCTCTGATTGGACGAGAGGGCATACGTTGTTCCGGCCGTGTTTTAGTAGCTGGTGGTGTGCACCAGGTCCGTGTATACTCGTATAGATGGTAATTTCAAACAATGAGCAGATCGACAGACTGCTTTTTTCTTTCTTCTCTCTCTTGTTGCAGTTTGAGGTCTTGTTTGAGGGGGAAATGCCTCTTAGATGGCTGGTGAATGAGGGGTCTTCCTCGCTTTGACGGGCGTTCCACAGACTGCGGTAGGGGCCGTGTGTCATGACCGCAGCCGACGTCTCGAGTGCTGCCGGGGTCCAGCGCCTTTTGGGTTGGAGCCATGACCCAAAGTGGAAAGACAGGACATCAGCCGCCGCTGTCTCTTACACTGCCCGTGTGAGATGTCCTGCTTTGGGGTGCATATGTGCACTAAGCTATAGGCGGTCAATGTTGCAAAGAGCGTGGGCGTCCGGGCTTCGGGTGCTTCCGATCGACCAAGGGTGGCTGCTACATATCGGAAACCAGACCCCTATCGATGTTGGGACGAGATGCGCCGCAGCCAACTCGTTTAAGCCGCCTGCGCGACGCGACCTGTCAGATGCCATCGGGGCCCGGGGCAAGAGTTTGTGATTTCCAAACGGCTGGGACTGCGGATGCAAGTAAGAGGATGATGTCTGAAAGTTGTGTCAATGCCGCGGAACTGTTTTTTTTTGGTTGTCCACGTTGGTATTTAAACGGTGCATCTCCCGCTGTCTAGAACATGCAGATAAGCTTAGTCTTGTGTGTAAATCATTAAACATCCGCAGTCGTCGTTTGCTTGTATCTTTTTCGTTTTCTATCTTTATTTTCATTTTTACCCTCTTTACATACCTTGTTCGATATCTACCTTTTAAAATGAAGTCCACACTCATTTTTGCTCTTGTTGGTAGCGCAATTGCAGGTTGGTAACTGATCGAAGAATAATTGTGGGAATGCAGCACTTACACATGAACACAGCACCCCAGCTGTCCAAGCGACAGAATGCTTGCTTCGTCATTGGCCAAACAACGCTCCCGGCCGAAGTCGCCGACTCCGTTGCGTCCCTGGCTAACACGGTCACCTGCGACACCTCGAAGACGACCATTGACGGCGTCCCAGACGTCAGCTCTGGCGGTGTCACTTTCTCGTCCATCAACTTTGCCGACTCTGGATCATCGCCCCTCGCCTTTGCGCTAGACAAGTTCGCCACTACCTCGCCGCTGGCCAACAACGACTTGCAGCAATTCCAAGACCAGCTCAACACCTACCTGGCCACCGAGGCAGGTATTCGCTCAGTTGGCGGAAACCTCGGCATCAAAGTGCCCAAGTTCTTTCTGCAGTTTCAAATCACCCGCATCCAGCAGGCTCAGGGTGCCGTCTCTAACGTCCCTGGCCAGACTGTCGACCATCAGTTGGGAAAAGTCTTGAAGAATGCTGCTGGCGAGGACCAGGCCCTCCTGGATGAGGTCAACAGCCTGGCAACCACTCTCCAATAAATATGTTGTTTTTTTAAACTAGAAATAATCATTTTATACACAATGCATACATAACCTATTTCCCTACTCCTCGTACATGTGACGTCTCAGTCATGATTATAAAATACAGCCTATCCCGTTGGAACAAGAGTGGAGAAGGTAAAATATACCCGCCCAACAAAATATTTATGAATTCTCGCCGTCTCAAGAACGGAAGAATGGCGAGGGATCCTGCTCCCGCCTGTCGCCTCCGCTGGCTTTCCACCACACGTCGCTTCCCCATCGAATGATTCTTTCGGCAGCTCCCTGGGGTGTCATGGCGGGTCGCACGTCGAGGTAGAAGACGGGGTCACCATTTGGCTCAGGGTCTCCGGAGTAGTAGTCGATGATGTATCGGATCTCTTGGCTTTCGCCGTTTACAGTTCGTGAGACGTACCAGTCGTGTCGGTCAAAGGGAGGTTCGGTGCTGTTTTGATGTTAGACATTTGACTGTCATGTGTGGGACCAAGATAAACTTACCCGAACTTGGAGGGGTAGATCCAGCCAAGCACTTGCATCATGGTGGCCTTGGGTGTCATGTCCTTGGGACGGCCCTGGAATCGGTTCAAGGTGGGCATAGGCTCCTGGCCGTCCCAAAGCTTGTCCATTTGCTCCTCTGCATGCTGCTCACCGCGCTTGCAAATCTGCCATCCCTTGTACAGGCCCTGGGAGAAGCGGTTCTCCCATCCAATAATCTCCATCCATGCGCCCTCGTTCAGGTAGTTGTGCACGGAAACCATGCCCTCGACGGCGGTGATGTCGGTGTCGGTGTATCCCTTTCGGAGCAGGGCATTGTACATTTGCTGGGGCGAAGGGTACTCCCAGTTGCCGTCGCCAGAGCCCTTGGGGATGCTCGAAGGATCTCGCTCTGTTGGTAGGGCAATCTGCTGGTTTGGCGCAGGCTTCTGTGACAGGTCGGGGAACATGTAGTTGAGGGGGTTCAGCTGGGACATGAGAGACTTGGGCTTCTCCTCAACGGCAGCTGTGCGGGCGGCATGTGGGACTGGGCAGCCGGATGCAGCAGGCGCATCGACGGGCTTCTGGGGCTTGGCTTCGGCGGGATTGAGGGCATCGAGACCCTTTTTGTGCATGGGGCATTCGGGCTGAGGGCATGGTTAGCAGTGAACGATGGTGGACTGATTGTATATGCTTACCGGAGGCGCTTTTCCGGCAGATGCGGGCACTTGAGGGTGTCCCACGGGGACGTGGACGGTGGGAGTCGAGTCGGCCCAAAACCAACCCATGATGGAGATGCCGTGTATTAAAAGTTGTAACTGAAAGTGAGGGGTGGAATATTAATTAGCTCGCCGTCTGGAGCAGCGCAGGCAGGTATCGAGAGCGAAGAGGGTTGCAGAGTGCCGCCGAATGTAGCAGAATGTCGAGGTTGGAATGGAGGGACGGAGGGATGGATAAAAGGATGGATGGTGAATGGCCAGTAGCAAATTTCTATTACAGAGGCCTGCGCTTGTCATTGCTCCGAAAAAAAAAAATCGAGGGCCGGAGGATCCCGTCGCGGCGTCGACATTGCCCCAGTCAATCGGCGACGCCCACTTGCCCGATGCAGGTTACCCGAGTTATTTCCGCGCACTGCGCTGCGAACCAACATCGCCTGGTCTGCTGCTGCCCGTTTGTGTTAATTGAGCACATGTTTCTGCTGCGAAAGCCTAGGTACGTACAACGACGTCACCACCACGCTCCGCCTGGGCCGGGTTGTTGCGGGCATACTCATCCTAGTCATAGATCTGACCCGTCGGCCTGCGTCGTCTGCAGCCTGAGCAATCATCATTGATATTTGCTCCAGTATTTAACCCGCAGCCACGGCGCAATCCTTCGCCAACTAGTAGCTGCTGTTGTACCTGTCACTGCCACTGCGGCCTTCGCATGCATTGCCCTTAGCTCCTGCCAAACATGCACACGCCGATGCTGGCGGCCTTTCCCTCAACCTCTGTCTCAACCTCGCCCGCTGCTTATAACCCCAGACACGGCCTTTCTCTGTCGAGATGAGATCCGGCCTCCTGTTTGGCCGGTTCTGCGCTCGCCAGGCCTCACGCACATGCGCTAATATCAACGCCCGTAGCAATGTCGCCTTTTTCACCCGCCGCCTTGCCTCCGGCGCCCGCCAGGGCCCCCAACGGCCATTGGGGTGGAAGCGCATCACGATCCGTGCCTCGGGTGGTGCCGCTGCCTTAGGGACCGCTGCATTTGTTGAATTGGCTCAAAAGGAAAACCAGTCCGCCGAGGAAACGGGCGAAAAGCGCATGCTCGAGGTCTCAAGGAATGAGATCAGGCATGGCGTTGATCAAGAAGCTCGAGGGCTCGCGAGGGTTGCACAGCAAATCAAGTACTTTTTGGAATTCTACATCTTGGAACCGGTATCTACGGGCATTCGCTTTCTGCACCTCGTCGTCATTTTTGTACCCGTCATCGTCACTGTTCCCGTCATCTGGTTTGGTCGGCGGCATCCCAATCGCGACAATGAACGAAGCGGGACACTTTGGTGGTACAAGTTCCTTGTTAACGCCATGGAACTTGCAGGACCGGCTTTTATCAAGCTTGGCCAATGGGCAGCATCGCGAACAGACATTTTCCCAACAGAGATGTGCGAAATCATGTCAAAGCTGCACTCTAATGCCCCGGCCCACTCCATGCGCGCCACTCGACGAACGGTAGAGGCCGCGTTTGGAGGTCGCAGCTTTGAGGAAATTTTTGAAGAGTTTGACGAAAAACCACTGGGCGTGGGCGCGATTGCGCAGGTATACAAGGCCAAACTGAAGCCAGACCTGGCGAAACCTGACGACATTGACGCCCAGAAGCCGCTAAGGCCAATTGTTGACAATGTCAGACACAACGTTGAAAGCGTGCTCAAGAGTTCTCCGCAAAGAGTACCCTCGTCATATGTTGCGGTCAAAGTCTTGCATCCCCGAGTTGAGAGAATAGTACGCAGGGATCTCCGAATCATGGGCTTTTTTGCTTCAATTCTCAACCTCATTCCTACAATTGAATGGCTCTCACTGCCGGATGAGGTGGCCCAGTTTGGTGAAATGATGAAGCTCCAGCTCGACCTCCGAATCGAAGCCTCGAACCTAGCAACTTTCCGTCGAAACTTCAAGAACCGGACAACGGCGTGGTTTCCTTATCCTTACACCGAATTCACCACTAGGAATGTGCTGATTGAGGAGTTTGCGCAAGGCATTCCTTTGTCCGACTTTATGGAAAATGGAGGAGGAGTCTTTCAACATGACATTGCCGACGAAGGCCTCGATGCCTTTCTCCGCATGTTGCTCCTTGACAACTTTGTCCACGCCGATCTCCACCCAGGCAATATCATGGTGCGATTCTACCAGTCTGCTCGGCCAGAGCTACGGTTAAAGGGGGCTCCAAAGCCGCACCCCGATGAGCAGAATGATGTGACGGAACAGGTGCTGGAACGCCTCCGGCCGTATCGCCATAAGAAGAATACTACGGCATGGGAGGCCGAACTAGCCAAGATTGATGCTGAGGGTTTCCGTCCGCAGCTCATCTTTATTGATACCGGCCTCGTGACTGAGCTCAATGCAACGAACAGAACAAACTTCCTTGATCTTTTCCGAGCTGTTGCCGAATTTGACGGCTACAAGGCTGGTCATCTAATGTGTGAACGGTGTCGACAGCCTGATGCGGTCCTTGATAATGAAGTTTTTGCCCTCAAGATGCAACATCTCGTGCTAAGTGTCAAGAGCCGCACTCTTGCTCTCGGCAACGTCAAAATTGGCGATATTTTGCAGCAGGTACTCACAATGGTTCGAAACCATCACGTTCGTCTCGAAGGCGATTTTGTCAATGTCGTCATTAGCATTCTCTTGCTTGAGGGTATCGGACGCAGCCTTAACCCGGACGTCGATTTACTCAGCAGCTCCTTGCCCATTCTGCGCCAACTGAGCGCCCAGAGTGGAACTCAAATGGCTAAGCATGGAGACTTTTCTATGATTATGGTGTGGATGGGTCTCGAAGCGAGACGGTTCATGCAAGCCAGCATTGAAGATGTACGTTTCCCCCCCGCAGTTTGGACCTTTTTTGGAATTCGCTACTGACCAGTTTGACAGGTTGAACGATGTGTGAGATATGACATCCTTTCACCAAATGTGTAAATACAAATAGACTTTTAATGTCCACTAGCGGGGATATAGCGTGGACTAGGCGTATAAGGGACTGAATATAGATCAAAATAATGAGCCAGGGGACATATTAGCCTAAATACAGGGAGGTGGTCGGGATCCTGATAGATTGGTCAATTGCTTGGATGGCAATCAGCTGTATACACTACTCAATCCGGTTGAGGCTGGGAATTCAACCTTATACATTACTTGAATTTGCTGGACCTTTCTTTTCTTTTCTTTTTTTTTTTCCCCCCAGGGTGAGACATATAGCACTTGACGTGAATGAGACAAGGTTTGGTTGTGACATAAAAAGACTCTTGGTTGCATTTCCCTTCCCTTCTATATAAAACTACCTAATTAAACATGCCCGTATTTGCCCTTTCCCCTGAACGCCTGCCAACCACTAAAATGGTCGTCTTTGGATCACACGTGAAACGGGTATCCGGTCTAAAGACTAGCGGTGATGTATCAATCATCTCGTGAATTTTGCATCGTTTCGGACATTAGTCAAAATGAGTGTCGGTGACGGAGCTTCGTCTCGTTCACCATGGTGATTCATGCCAACGCCGATGGTACATTTTCGGTCCAAAAATAAAAATAAAAAAAACGGCGCCTTTTAGCTACAGCGATTTTCCCTTTAATCCGTGCTGGCACTGAGTTCCGTGGACTTTTCCCAAAGGTTCCTGAGTAGGGCTGCGGTGTTGTCCACCTCATCACCGCCAACGAGGCTGGACCCACTCAGTCTGTCGTTCACATGGAGGCGGCCGTCGTCGTCGCCTTCGTAGCTCGACGCCACGCCATTAATTGTTCGGACAGAATTTGGTCGGCGGGAGCTGTTGGGCCGTCTGGTATCGGGCATGCTGACATTTCTGGTGTGGCGCATGGTGAGGTCAACGGATCGCTTGCCGTTGGTCGAGCCGTGCTTGGGAATGCGTAGCGACTTTTCGACATCGGGGAGCCGACTGAGGCGGTCGAGGGACCGGGAGACTGCGTTCTGGTACCGTCGAACTACGAGGTATTCGAGGCCGGTTCGCTCGAGGAGCTTGCCGATTCGGGGATCACGGCTGGGAGCCCCATCGTACATGGGTACACCGCCGCTGATGAGCGGGTTTACGCCGACTCCGCCTCCAACGGCTCCCACAGCCTGACCAGGCTCGATCACAGAGCTGGCCCGCTGCAGGTTCAGCTTCTGCTGCGTCCGGGATGCTTGGGCCGACGGAGCTGCCGTTCGCCGCGACGCCTTGGGCGCCAATGCGCTGTCATCGACGTCATCAGAAGTGGTGTCGGGGCCGTCGTGGACGTTGGGAAGGCTGGCGATTGAGCGGGGCTTTCGGGGCGTTTCTTCGAAGCGGCGAGGAGGACGGTAAAACGATCCCTCACTGGTCAGGCCGGAGCCGGCAGCTTCGACGAAGCGTGACGTCAACTCGTCCTGGTTGCTGCCTGTTATGGTGGGAGATTCGCGGTCCTCGGCCGAGGCAGGGGCGAATTGCCGGGGACCGACCTGGGCGAGATCGGCAGACATTTGCGGAGGAGCGCCGTGGGATGGTGTTCGTTTGAGGATGCGGGTGGTTAGATATTCCTTGTGCTGGGTCCGTTCCCTTTCGGGCGTGGACATTTCAGGAGACTGAGACTGAGACTGCCGGGCGTCGTCGCTGTGATTAGACTCGGGACGCTCGACAGGGGTCACGGGGCGGGAACCGTTGACGCTGGCGCTTGCGCTCGCACCTTGAGGTAGAGAAGAATGCGCGCTGCTATTGAGGGAGCCCTTTCGTGAGAGATATGGAGAATTAGACCCACTCGCGTCGACCCATTCGTCGTCCTGGCCGTCGTCGCCGAGATCGAAGTGCACTTGGTTTTTATTGTTGTGGGCGGCGCGCACCTGGTAGACGAGGGTGGTGCTGGACGCGCGCTTCAGTTTGTCCGAGGACTTGGAGCGCTTGGTGACTTCGACATGCGAGCGGTTGCGCTTGAGCTTGGTGTGGGAGGGGCTCTTTGTGAGATTGGTTGACGAAGAGTCGCGCGACGATACTTTTGCGTCGCTGGCGGTACGGCGGTGGGAATTGGACGCGGCGTTGGCGTTGGCGTTGGTGGTGGAAGAGGAGGAGCGCGGTTGCTGCTGCTGCTGCTGCTGCTGCTGCTGCTGTTGATGATGCTGCTCGTCCAGCGGCGACGTGTGGCGACGGTGGAGCTTGGGCTGCTTGGGGGCGTTCTTTGCTGAGGGCGCGCGGGCGTTGTGCAGGCGGCCGACGGGATGCTGGCGCTGATGTCGATGATGCGGGCGGTGATGATGGTGCTGGTGGTGGTGCTGAGTGTCGCTCTGCGAGTCGCTCTCCTGATGGTTGAGGGGAGGTCGTTTTGATTGGCTGTTCGACGATGCGCTGTCTGCGTCTCTTGTGTGAGGCATGGTTGCAGTGGCCCGCGGCCGATTTCCGGCGGGCTGTGATTACTGGGAGGGCGTTGGCTGCAGCAGCGTTGCGGTGGTGTGTTGCGCCGGTGTGTTGCGCTGCGTTTTGTGGTTGCAGCGGTGCTCGAGCGGTGCGGGTGCTTTGTGCGTGCGTGCAAGACTGTGATTGAAGGAGGGACGCCGTTAGTCCGTCTTCTTACTGGCCGAGTCGTCGACCTGGGCAACAGCTGTCATGGAACTTGGGAGCTGAAATCGAATAGTTGAATTTTTTTTTCTCTTGTAGGCGAGAGGCGAGGGTGCGCGACGAGGATTTTTGGGCGACAGTAAGTGACGAAGACGTGTGCGCGGCGCTAGAAGTTTGTTTGCTGGGGCGTGCTCGTGTCAATGGGCGACGGGAAGCGACTGTGGGTATGGATTGGTTTGTTCGCGTGTCTCGTGTGCGACTGAGCAAAGGGAGGGAGAGGGGAATCGCGAGGATTGAGCAAAGGAGGAAGATGAAGAAGGAGCTTTGCAAGGGCGGCGACACGAGAAAGCTTTGGAGGTCGGCCGCAATCCCAACCTAGAAGCGGCCCCAGAAAATACGACGAACGACTAGTAATTACTGACGAACCGTCGTCGACTAGTGCCTCCGGTATTGGGTTTAGTTGGAAGTAATCAGCCAGGAGGAACTGCTCCGAGCCAGCAGAGAGTGGTGCACGGCGAGGGCAATGTTGGAGATGACGAGCGATGGCGAGGACACGAAGAGAGGAGATGGAAAAGAATAGCTTTCCGTGGTGCAGCGTGCAGCGAATGCGTACGTAAAAGAGGAGCCTTGGATTTCAGTGACGCTCGATGTGGACTAAGTAGAGAGGCTAAGGTTAGGTTGATAAGAGCAAAGACTAATAATAATCAAACCGCCAACAAGCGAGACGAGACGAGTGGATGACGATGGCAGTGGCATTGACCTGCCCCGGCGACAGTGACGACGGGCAGAGAGATGCGGTCTGGGGCCGGGATGCTGTAGGCAACAGGTCCCTTGCCGGTCCTATGTGGTGGAAAGGATGAAGGGGGACATCGTGGGCCGCGGATTCCTAATAGTCGCAGCTAGCTCTGGGGGTGGAATGCGAAATAATGGAGGCTGCTGCTCGCACACTCCCGCGTCCAGCCGGTGGTCCTCCGACTGCGCAGCACAGCACACACCCAACAACGCATGCATCAGTTGACAATTCTTTTTTTTTCTCCCTTCGAATCCGCAAGGCAGGTTACTGGAACACGAGTTCCGACACATCAGTTTGGAGCTCCACAGCGACAGGCAATGACAACCGTCGCCGATTAGGTGCATGCCGGATGAGCAAGGGCAAGGGTCGTCACAGGGCGCTATGATTCATGGGAGCTTGTTCGGTATTGGGCTCGGAGAAATCCAAGCTCGAGCGCCAGGGAAAATGAGTGCTGGGTGCGTCACCGCGAACAGGCCGGTAATTTACGACATACAGCAGCTCCTTGCAACTGGCGGGCGGCCACGGCGGTGCGTGGGAGATCTGCCATGATTGCCGTGAGTTGCGTCACGGGCTCTGGGTTGTAGTTGCGATTGACATGTAAATCCTGTGTCATCGACCCCGCCTCAAACATTTCCCCTTTCACAGCCGTGTAGACCCTGAGACAATGCCGGAATCGACACGCGCCTTCACGGAAGCCCCCAGCGCCCCAGGGGCCGCAAACAACGTTTGACGCCGACAATGGCTTTAACCCCAGAAACTGGTCATGTCCGCCGGCCCCGATTGGCTGGACCCGTCTTTCGGGATTCTGTTTGAGGGCTCTAGAAAACGCCCGAGCGCAAGCCCAGCCGTCGATCCAGGCAGCTCGAGAGCCTGTGTGCATGGACCGAGGCCGGGACGAAGGAAGTTCCCAGCACGTCGCATCGGAGAAGCGCCTCTTCCATCAGACAGACGTCGCCGTGGCAAAGCCTCCTCAACCACTTCAACTCAACGCGACTAAAACAAATGTATCAACCCCACCGCCCCGCAGGTTAACTCTGGATCGCCCAGATGTAACTCTAAACTCGACGCTTGCGCCCGGGGGGCCATTGCACCGTCGCTTTGGCTGACAATAATCCTGATTGATTCGCATTCGGTTGGTTGACTCGTACGCATGTCACGTGCAATCGCATGTGACCTTTCGACTCTTCGTCACCGTCACCCAACTCTCCCAACCATCAAGGCTTGCGACACCGGATCAAGAAGCTCATCTGCCGACCATCTAATCCAGCCGTTTGCGCGACTAATTTTATATCTTGCTAATCCGCCACAACCATGTCTTCCATCGCCGAACTCGAGGAGGAGAAGCAGCAGTACAACGAGCAGGTATGTTGACTTTTTTTCTCCCTTGCCCCCCCAGCTTCGCTTGCGATGAAACTAACGATTTCCCTTTCTAGCTCGACATTGTTCACGGCCAGCTGCGCGACGATCCCGATAACGTCGAACTCAAAGCGCTACAGGAAGAGTTGCAACAATTCGTCGACCTTCTGAATGAAAACATTGCTGAGCTCAAGCCCAAGCAGGCCCCCAAGCCAGCCCCCAAGCAGCCATCACCACCTCCCCAGCCCGAAAAGTGGTCGCGTGAGAACCATCCCGCCTTCAAGAAAGCCGCAGCCGCCGAGGAGAAAGAGGACGCGCCCGCAAACTACCGGGTAAACGACACCGTCTTGGCAAAATGGGTCTCTGGCGACAAGGCCTTCTACCCAGCCCGGATCACGTCCATCACCGGATCCTCAACAGACCCCATCTACATTGTCAAGTTCAAGAGCTACGACAACACAGAGACGCTCCGATCTCGAGACATTCGACCCGTTTCCAACAAGCGAAAGGCTGACGGCCCACCATCAATCGCCTCAACGCCCGCTCCTTCTGGTCCCGGTGTAGTATCATCGGCCGGTGCTACTGTGTATCCCGACGCCAAGAGGGATTCCGAAGGGTTGGACGCGGCCAAACCACCCAAGGCAAAGAAAATCAAGGCCAAGAAGGAGCTCGAGGCTGGCAAGAACAAATGGCAGGAGTTCAACTCCAAGTCCAAGTTTGGAAAGTCTCAGAAGAAAGACTCCATGTTTCGCACGCCCGATGGTATTCATGGTAGAGGTCAGTTTACTCTATGAACATATTGAGAATTTCACTGCTAACTCGTCTTAGTTGGATTTACTGGATCCGGCCAGGCCATGCGCAAAGACCCAACTCGATCCCGACATGTCTACCAACCGAATGAAGAACTGGACTAATGACTCTTTTTCTCCTAACAGGACTAGCCAATATTCGTACGGCGCGGAGAGGGCGTTTGGGACTTTTGGGGAACTTTGTTTTGTTTGGTAACATGCCTTGCAATCGTTTGTGGCAGAGGCTAACGTCTTGTGTCTGGCGTCTGAGCCAGCCGTTTCTCAAGCTTACCCCAACCGAAGTATGTAGGACCGATGTGTGGCTGGCTACGGCCAGCTGAGCGAAATTGAATAGCCGCTTCGTGGGATGGATTGGTGCCCCTTTGAATTGGGTATACATTGCTAAGTTGGCTGACAGGGTCTGCGTTTGCCAGAATGCACATGCTTCTTTATCTTACAACATATATGTGATGGTACATCTCTTGTTCTAATTTTCCCCCAGATTGATCTTGGGGCAAATTTCCTTGGCAATCTTCAGAAAGGCCGATGCTCTCTCACTGGTGGGCTCTGCAACGACAGTTGGTTTACCCCGTTCGGCGTCATCACCAATGTTGGGATGCAGGGGGATGTCGCCTAGGAATTCAATCTCATGCTCCTTGCACATCTTTTCCACCCTCTCGTTGGATCCAAAGACGTGCGTCTCGCCATTGCAGTGGGGACATTGGAAGAGGGACATGTTTTGAACCAGGCCCAAGATGTCAATGTTGACCGTCTTGAACATGTTGATGCCTTTGACCGCATCCTTGGTGGCGAGGGTATGGGGTGTAGTGACAATTACCGAGCCTATGCGAGAGTGAGCGCATGTATTGTGTGATTTGAGAAGACGACCCACCATCAAGAATGATTTGCTGCGTAATGGTCAGCTGTGTATCACCCGTACCAGGAGGCAAGTCCAAGACGAGAATGTCGAGACCGCCCCATTCCACTTCGTGGAGCAGTTGCTGGATAGCCTTCATGACCATGGGACCTCTCCAAACAACTGGAGCATTTTCACCAACTAGGTAGCCCATCGACATGGTTTTGACACCGTAATTTGTGAGTGGGACCAATTGGTTATCTGTAGACGATCAGTACGAGTGTAAGCGTAGAGTGACCAACTCACTGTTAGACAAGCGAGGTTCCCCTGATAAATCAAAGAGGGTGGGAATGGATGGTCCAAAAATATCCGTATCCAGGATACCCGCTCGATAACCAAGGCGAGCAAAGGCAAGGGAAAGGTTTGCTGTTGCCGTTAGCCTTGGCGAGTGTATGAGAGGTCGATTCATTAATACCTGCAACTGTGCTTTTACCTACGCCACCTTTGGCCGATGACACTGCAATGACCTTTTCAACACCAGCAATCTTGCGTCTCTGAGGACGCCGCGGCCAGTTTGGGGGCGTCCCTGAACGAGGCAGGCCCTAAAGACGTTGGTCCAAGGAGCAAATTGTGTAATTGAAGCAACATACCAAGGGGTTTTCATGTTGAAGAGCCCGGAGGGTCTGGAAGAGGCGTGCCGAAGTTGGCCGCATGCTGACTGCGCCGGAAATGCCCTAGTTGCACTCTAGAAGGGAATAAATGCACTTTTCTATATCGCAGAATAAACCCAACGAGGAACAGGGACTTTAACGCATTGGCCAGCGATGCAATCGGAATTGGAATTGGCTGCCAGAGCTGGACTGGTGGGCATCAGTTGCTTAGAGCCGCTGTGCACATGGGGTCCACCGTAGTGCTGAGGCTCTCCACTACGCATACCAAGCTTCGTTTTCTGCCATGCGACACCGCCTAAAAGTTTGAGCCCATCCAGAAAATTTCCAACGTGGGGCCAGCGCAGTTGTAGTGTACATCAAAGCGACAGTCGGCAATAATGTCTAAGTTAAAGAGCCGCGCGAAGCAATTCAAAGAGCTGGACGAGCACATTGCCAAGGGTAAATTTTCGAGCCTTAATGCGCATTATTCCACCGCTAATTATTTGCAGACTACGATCCTGAGGCGGATGTCGACGCTGGCGAGCAGGGCAGCGACAGCGAGGTCAGCGAGGATGAGAACGCAGGAACCGAGCACTATGTCTCTGTCGGCAAGAGCAAGCTGAGGCAGAAGGATGGTGTCTCATTGGGCCCTCAGTACCAGGGGTCTCGCGTCTCCAGAGAGGCTTTGGAGCAGGAGAGCGACGACGATGAAGAGGAGGGCTCGGATGAGGAAGAGGAATACGCCGACCCCGAGACTGCGAACCTTGATCTCGACACGGCCGCGGCGGCGAGCGACTCTGAGATTTCCAGCGACAATGCCCTGGGCGACAGCGACGAGGAGGCCCTTAAGGACTTCACCTTCCGCGGGAGCTCGAAGCCCAGGAAGCCTGTCAGCAAGGGCAAGAAGCAGCGCGCGACTGCTGCCGACTTCATGTCGTCCTCCGACGAGGGCGGAGCTAATGTGGATGAAGAGGATGACGACATGAGCGGCGTTGAACTTGATGGGTCTGACGAGGACGAGGACATGGACGACGGCTTGGATGCGCTAGTCAATGGCGGTGACTCTGACGATGATGAAGAGGAGGAAGGTGATGAGGATGACGAAGAAGAGGACAGCGACGCTGAAGAAGACGACGAGGATGAGGAGGGTGATGATGACGATGAAGATTCTGAATCCGATGACGACGAAGGGGCCAAGACGAAAAAGGAACAATCCGCCAAGCCAGCCATGGCTGCCTTGTCCAACCGCGTTGATGTCGAAAAGGGTCTTGCGATTCGTCAACAGAGAAAGGCCTACGACGGACTCCTCAACCTCCGAATCCGCCTACAAAAGGCACTCATTGCAGCAAACACTTTCGACACTCTGGAGGACAGCCCCGAGCCCGAGTCTGAGCCTTACGAGGCCGCAGAGGAGGCCGCCATTAAGCTGCTCAACACCATCAGCAGCCTGAGGGACAACTTTGGCACTCGTACTGGAGACAAGAGAAAGCGCGAGCTGCAGGCGACAATGTCTACGGAGGACATCTGGAACCAGATGCAAGAGGAGGAGGAACGATCCATCAAGTTCCGAGAGGACCGACTCGAGAAGTGGTCGCGCAAGGTCCAATCGATCAATGTCACAAATGCAAGCTTGGCATCGCGAAACAAGACGCTCATCAGTGCGCTCCAGGAGCAGCTCAACAACCCCGAGAACCGCCTCACCAAGCGATCCCGCGTTCCGCGATCATGCGCCCCGGTACAAGCGGCCAAGGGTGTCACCGAGGACGATATTTACGACGACGCCGACTTTTACCAGCAGCTTCTCAAGGAGCTCGTGGACCAGCGAACCGTGGATGGCTCGTCCAACCAGGCCGGCGCGGTCCCCACTGTGGTGTTGACAGCATCCAAGGATGTCAAGATGCGCAAGAATGTGGATCGCAAGGCCAGCAAGGGCCGCAAGATGCGCTTCACGGTGCACGAGAAGCTGCAGAACTTTATGGCGCCCGAGGACCGAAGGGCGTGGGAGCAGGAGGCCATCGACCGGCTCTTTGGCACCCTGTTTGGACGCAAGATGGAGCTCAACGAGGACGACAGCGACGACGACATGGAGGTGGACGCGGAAGAGGCAGGTCTCCGACTATTCAGAAGCTAGAGCTATACCAGAATGTACCATCAGATAGACCCAATTTTATTAGACGCCTGGGCATCACCCAGAAGCGAAGTACATAAGAACATGATGAGCAGTGCCAAGTGAGCTACAAGATGAACCGCCGGACCACCCAGGGTACGTGATGTGTCAGTATCACCCTTGGACTTATCTCCCGGGCCCTTTTCCACAGAGCTACCTCTTAAACGGCTCACGGCGCGGTAGCACGGCCACAGGTGCCAAAAAGCGAAAGCAGTGGCGACTTGGCGGGAGATGTCGTCAAAAGGGCGGCGGACGAAGAGCAGGGCGACGAGGTTGGTGGTGAGAAGCAGGCCGCCAAATGACTGGAGGATCAGCTCGGCGTCGGGGGAGAGCGGCGAGAGCTGGGAGGACGGGGTGAGGATGAAGGTGAAGGCCGCGGGCGTCTCGACGACGGCGTGGGCCAGAAAAGGGGCCGTGGCGAGGGAGACGGACATTGTTTCCTGGCGTTTGGGCGGTGGGCGGGTTGTGAAGTTGGTGAGGTTTGGGTCGAGTATGGCGCAGTACAGAAATCCACTTTGGGTGGGATGGCGCTGACTGGGTTGCTGCACTCCATAGTTATGGTACGGTTACCATTGAGTCTGAACAAGCATCGCATTGGGAATTTGCAGCTATTTTATAGTAAAATTGGTTTTATAATGTCTGTTTTAATTGTTATTGTTTTTGTTCGCAGAGTAAAACACACGTCTCTCTACTTCAAGATGAAATGGCCTGCTCGCCAATTAGATACACTGACCCTACCATACTGCTAATGCCTTCACTCTCTCGTCTCCTTTGTCCACCCCTTTTTTTCAGTTCCTTGATTCTTTTGAATGAAATCTGCCTCCAATACCTTCCCTTCTGGGTTGGAGAGATAAAACACTGGTCATTGAAGCACTTTTATTGGTATAGGCTTCCATCTACTATAGGCATTTGCAATGATGACCCTCAGAGCCCTAGGAGCTGTTGAACCCACGGCGTACAATTATGCTGTGCATCGGTAAACAGCTCTTGTTGTGCTCCTGGTCCCAGCTTGCGGTCCGAACTTCCAAATAGCTCTGCTAATGCTCTAGATTTTCTTCGGATCCTTCAGCACGTCTCTGAGAGTGCGCAGTCAGTTTCACGTGGAGTTGGGGTTTGTCTTATTCATCGCCGCTTTTCCAGGTGGCTAAATGTCGATTTTTACGCCATTGGAGGATGCACTTTCTGTGTCTGACAGGTGGGCGGGATTGAGAGATATTCAGAGGGCCGCAAAGATGAAGAGAGCCCGGAATGGCATTTTGGGGCATATCCCAAAGATGCTCATCGATAAAGTCTTTATAGCCCTGGAGCAGCTCTTGCCGTATCCAAAGATTTGGATATTGTGCTTGTATTGGAACGCGACTCTTGCCTGGTTTCGATCGTTTTGGTTGAAGTTGTGCAAGATGAGTCGTTGAACAGTAGGGGCGGCGGCGGCAGCAGGAGCAGCGGGAGCAGCGGCGGCCATTATTAATGTGGTTGTGTGTGTGGTTTAGGTGTAAGTGGCTTACTGTATGATGTGCGCCGTTTGTGCTGCTGCTGGAAGGAAAAGGAAGAGCGAGTAAAGCTGGCGGTGGCAGCCATTTTGTCTTGGCCGCCAATATCAAGGTTCTCCATAAGGTTATCCAGAGGGTTGGTAGAGGCTATTGGAGATATCTGTGTTTTAAAGGGCTATGGATATTGTATTTCCGTGAAAAGCTAGTTGAGTCGGCTCAGGCCACGAGAGCTTGAGGATTACACATGAAGATTCAGAGGGTCGCAATGTTTTTTTTTTTTTTGGCGTTGCTGAGTTTTTTTGTGATTGAGGATGTGGAATTTTTGCATTTTCAAGGCCTGACGGGCCTTTTACTCTTGTGATGTGACGAACTTTTGTGTCCTAATTGTTTTTGACTTTTCGTCTATCGCCCACTACATTCGCCGATAGCGTCTTGGTTAGTGGTGTGGTTGGCTGTAGGACTAGGCGAGGAACAGCAACAGGGGCGGCAGATTTCGTGGCCATTGTTGTTGTGGTTGTTTGTGCGTTTTGTTTGTGAGTGGTTTGATTTAGTAAGTTTGGTGGGAAGAGCTAGTTGCGTCGTCTCGGGCCGCGAGGTCTTAGGGACTGCATATGAAGATGGCCTTTTCATGAGCCTGGCGATATAATGGATGATTTCCATTGCTCTTTATCCTTTTTTGTGATTATTGGATAGTGGATCAAGATTTTGAGGAAGCTTTTGTAGTATTGTGTGATACGTGGACTGGAGGTTCGTTGTTGTTTGAGGCGAGTAAGTGGCAGGTGGTCGAGAGAGAAGCATGTATCTCGTTGTTCGACGGACTGATGGGGGAGAGGAAGCAAAGGTGCCGTTGTTCTAGTAGCAGACGCGGGTGAATTGTTTGAATGGTAGTTTGGTCTAGGCTCCAGAGCAGTGGTTTTCTCTGGGGAAGAAAGAATCTTCATCTTCCAGAACTTCAACACCTTTTACCTTGGAGCTTTTCAAACCGTCGTGGTAGTTAAGCCCTTTTCTCGTAGATGTGATATATGCTGACTCTAAGCCCTCAGGCGGTCATTGTGATCAAAAAGAGCAACAACGACACTGAACAGCAGGAGCGGCGGTAGCGTCGGTAGTCATTGTTGTTGGGTTGTTGTGAAATGTGTGACGGCGCTGCTACTGATCTTCTCTTGGGAGAAAGAATCTCCATCTAGGAGAAGAGCTTCGCAGGCTTTTATCCACGAGCGTGGAACATCTCCATGGCTAGGAAATGTTTTGTCACGGTAATGCTTCACGTCTTGAGGCAACCCAGGTGTTGGGAATGCCGTTGTGGCAGGTGGTGGATTGTTGGAACAATTTGCTGAAGTCACAAATGTCCATTTTGTTGGTATTTGAGGAAAGAAGATGTGTGATATGAGGAGGAGGATGGTTTGGTCTTCTAAGAGGGCGACGCAAGCTTTTATATACAGACCTGGGACACCGGTGAATGCTCCGTTTCGGAGATGGTTAGCCCTTTAGGCGCCAATTACTGAGTTATCCAGGCCTCAAAGTTTTACACTCCATTTTTCTAGCAGGCTTTTATCGGAATTTTTCAAGCACCGGCGCTCAAGAGGTCAATCTGTGAGTCCAAAGGGTTAAAATCTTGAGCACGAACTTTGGGTCGTATCACGCGCTGTCAGACAATAATGCTCTGTGACCCATCCGCTCCGACGGCAATCTGCTCATCTCATCAAAATTAGAGGGTGATATCTATCCATTGTTGTCATTGCTGTATTCCTCGAGCTCCGTGATTGATTGTGGTGTGAAGACCTGAGGAGCGACGAGTAGGGAAGTGTGATGCGTAGGGTGGCTGTGGTGACCAAGACGCGGCCCAAAGCAATAGAGTAGGCATAAAATATGAAGTGACTTGAGTTAATATAGAAAGTTATAGAGGTGATGGAAGGCCCCAAGGGACATAGAAAGTTTGGAAGGACACATCACCGTATGAGTCGGTCGGTGGCTGACGAAACTTGCAAGAAAGAATGGACGGAAAAGTTTCGTTTTTTTACCCACTGAATCCCTAAAGGTCACCCTCTTGTAAGAAAACTCCTAATATAGTCTTGAAGGCTTATGAGGCTGGGACGATAAAACCAGGGCCGCTCTAAAGTCTAGTTACATTCTACCTTCGCCCATTGACTTAGAAGGCCGAAGATAACAAAATGTGAGTCATTATGAGAGATTTGAGATACTTGGTTGCTAATTAATTGTGAATTCTTTTGCGACATATGCCGTAATTAATTTTACGCATCCAAATTTGCGTAAATGCTAGATGTGCACCACTACCATGAGGATATGTTAGCGAAATAGCATGTTGCAACGAAGTAGAAAGTAGGATACAATAATAGCCCTCTCTAAATCTTTCTACGTCACATTTATGATCGATATAACAGTAAATTTTGCATAGAAATGCCATCACTTAAAATGCAAGGCTGTCTGAGACATGATTAAAAATATCTCCCAAGCGATAAAATGACGACCACAAAGAATACGGACCCATAGCAAAGACTGATATGAAACCCGGTGTTACGTTTAGTACCATCAATAGAGTGTGAGAAGAAGCGATCCATGGCTGTTGCATTAAATCGCCGCCTATGTGTCATGTTCTCGCGTACGATGCTAAGAAGAGTACATTAAAATTATGATGCATAAACTTGCGATCTCATCTGAGCAAGTTAACAAACTGTTGATCATGCCGTTGCTGCCTTCTTCCGTGGCGATACATTCGGACTTTACGCCCCAGACTCAAACTCTAGCCTCTCGTGGCATCATCCGGGAAGCAAGTATGACCAGTTTCTCTACAGTCGCTTCCACCGGGATTCTTTAGGGTCGCATAGAAGGGGTCATTATTACAGCTGGTGTATTCACAATCGTGAAAAGAAAGCTGGATACAGAGGGTTCGTGCGGCTGTTGAGATCATTGTAGGACCTCCAACCTGTTGTCGCCAGTACTGTTGATGCTGGAATAGAATAAAAGAACAAACCTCGACCCGCACAAATTTACACCTTTCCTCCCCGTAAACTATATACCAAGGCGAAAGTCGTTATGTTGAATGAACTTGGATAGGAGGTACCGCGGGCATCAAACCAAAGGCGAAGCCTTTTTGTTCATCGTAAAGACCGAACACCTCAGCATAAAACCAAGGCCGAACCCGTTTTTTATCGTGGAGATGGAATTCCACAACCTCAAACCGAAGGCGAAGCCACTCTTTCAATAGTAAATACAGGGCATCGCGAAGGTGAAAATGGAGGCGAATTTCCTTTTCAAATGGGATACGGGCCCATTCATCGACCTTTCAGATTTTGGCTAGACGGAGCCCATCTGGAAGTGCTTAAGGCGAACTGAAACAAGTACGCTGAGGAAAATCGCATCCAGGTGTCGAGCTTGAACGAAAAGTATCGAGGTCCAATATGTGGGTATTTGTGTCTGAGTGGTTTCAATGTTTCTCAAGGCAACAACCATTTGGGCAAATAATCTTAAAAGTTGGTGAAAGATGTCACAGATGTAAACTGGCGTTATTCTCGCTGTTTGTCATGTTTATTTCGATGCTAAAACCATCAGCGACTAGTCCATTGCCGTTCCCATATCACTTACACCTCTGTGAACTGAGATTCTGAGATTATCTCTCAACGAAGATGCCGTATTGAGAGCCCCTGGTCGCATACTTGGACATATTATCGTGCAGGATCCAACTGTTACTCGTCGGACAGCCCAAACTCTCCCGTTAGAGAGATGAAACCAAAGGCGAAGCCCGGGGACCTCATATTAAATGAGAGCCGCCTTGTCTTAAAGACAGACACAACAACGGTAGCGGCGGCGGCGAGGCGGCGGCGGAGAGGGAGGCAGCGGCGACGAGAGGGAGAAGGCCTCTGGCCACGTCTCAGGGGTAATTGGCTCCATGGTCCCCACGCGAACCCCCTGAGCCGCCCACTCCAACTCTTCCTCCGTTATCGTGCCTCCTGGGAGACCTGGCCCACCCCCTGGGCGCAGGTACTCCCGCATGAGCGCAAGGAGAGGCTCGAGGTCCGGGGGGGTCGGGGGAGGCG
>NAGG01000322.1:0-55957 GCA_003031705.1 Calonectria naviculata
GTCCGGGGGGCTGCAGCGGCAAAGTGTGAGGTGAGTGTTTCTGAGGGCACCTTGGCTTTGGCCCTGGCTCGAGCTTTGGGCTGGTTGGTGGGTGGGAGCAGACGTCGGCAAATGTGGATGGGGAAGCAGCGTGACCGGGCCGACACGACAGCAGGGGATAATAAGAATGTGGGAATGGGAACTTGGGATTTGGCAAAGCAGAGCAGAGAGGAAATTTGTTATCAGCGGCGAAAGGGGGACGTGAGGGGGCGGCCGCACTGTGAGAAGGCAGCCGCGATTGGACATTGGTTACTAACAGATTTCAGCCTGAGCATCCACAAAGTCTGATAGTGGGTCCAAAGCGGGTGCGCCGGGTCCAGGGTCTGCACACAGCACGTCTACTGCAGCACCGTGAATGGCTCAGTGCGTATAGCCTCACACACACGGTACACGCTTGCACAATGGATAATTCTTTTTTTTACGGGACGTAATTTTAGCGACCCATCCCACCTCGTCCAAACTAGAGTCCCAGCCGCTTTCGGCGATCCTCGTTCATTGGTACCTAAATACTTGGCATGAAAAATGTCGAAATTCAAAGTATCGAGCGTTCAATACCATCAAAGCAAATAGAGAAAACAACTGGCTTTGGTCATGCAAGCACTCACATATGAATGGATTCCTTTTCGGCCGATTGGTATTTTTCTTGCATATGTAAAAAGCAACTTCTTTCCCTCCCTTTAATCAGAATTCAGCCACGGATCCATCCTTCCAGGCATCCTTGTTGCAAACCAACCTAGAGGGCAAACCTGGCGGCGTTTCTCACATTCAAGCCACACTTCTTCTCTCCGGAATCCAGCCACATCTCCAGCCACAATGTCTCAAGTCCCACTCAACTCACGTCGTCACAGCTTTCCATCATCACCAGCGACTAAGCCCTTCCCAACAACCACGATCAGCCGCGATAGTCGAACTCCACACCATGCCCGACCAAAACAAGAGTACTGCGCCCCGGATCGCCATAAAATTCGGCGCACCGAGCGTGAGCAAAAACACGAAAAACCCTTCCCGGCCTAACCCCCCATCAACCTTGGGAAAGCGTCCACGGTCCAACGCTTGGGGCGCTGGCTCCGATTCAGAACCTGACGCAGACGAAGATCGAGGGCGCCATGAGAAGATTACTGGATTCGGTGAAGACGGGGCCGAGACAGAACGTAAAAATAAAGATGCCAAAACAGAAAAGAAAGAATATGTCATCGCCAGGCAACCTAATCGCGACTGGAGGTCGGAGCTAAAGGCACATCAAAAGGGCAAGAATATCTTACCAGAAGAGGCAAGGGTGCAGCAAAATGGCAACAGTGTCGAAATCGAACCCGCAGATAAGGACAAGGAAGTCAAATGGGGACTAACAGTCAGGGAGAAACCCCAAGAGAACGGCCACGAGGAGCGCGAGCCAACTCAGGATCCAGGCCCTGAATCCAGCCTCATTCAAAACCCTCCGCCAAAACGAACAGTTGAAGATGAAGCGATGGATGCTCTACTAGGCAACAAACCTGAGGATCAAAAAGTCATCCATCCAACAGAAGAAGATGCCTTCAGACGCGACGTCGAGACGGCTGGTGAAATGCCCACGCTCGATGATTACGAAGCCATGCCTGTCGAAGAATTTGGCGCTGCCCTGCTCCGCGGCATGGGCTGGGATGGCAAGCCTCGCGGCGCCAAAGTGAAGGAAGTGAAGCGGCGTCCCAATCGCCTTGGCCTTGGCGCCAAAGAGCTTAAAGAGGACGAAGATCTCGGTGCGTGGAATCAAGGTGGAAAGAACCGTCGACCGCGTTTAAACGACTATCGCCGGGAAGAGGACAAACGTAAGGAAGCCCGCCGACATGAGGGTAGCTACAAGCGAGAACGGGAACGGGAACGGGAACAGGATCGTGATCGTGATCGTGATCGGGACAGGCATAGCAATCGTGATCGCGAAAAGCACCGGGAGAGAGACTATGATCGACATCGAGACCAACGCCGTGGTTATGATCGGGATCGTCGTCGGTAAAGAACTTCACTTGGGTCTACCAGACCAGAGACTATCGCCCCTGCCACCACCTGCTGTGCAACATATCTGATATTACCAAAGCGCCACCTGTTGTATGTGGATCAGGAATACATATAGAGACCAAAGCTTCAATTTTCCGGACCATCAGGCTACTAATTCATCACAACCGCATGTAAGAGTTACCCAGTTTCTACCGTGCAAAGCGTCATCTCGAAACTCACACGAGACTCTATTTAGCGTGACGAAAACAAATGGATGTTCACATTTCATTACAGAATCCATCCAACGCCATGCTATATCAACGAAACCTCCAATGTGTCAAAACCGTCAATTTGCATGAACAGCTCGTGCATAGTCTTTTGCTGCCTCTGTTTTATCTGGAGAGGTTTGGCGATTTCCGAGTTGAGATCTTCAATTTTTCATCGCTCCTGACCAATTGGCAACCCCCCCCCCCGCCATCGTGTCACTCCCATCCTATTGACACCTACGAGTCCAGCCATGTCCTTGACCTTGGTCCTACGAGCTGGTAGGCGGATCACGCCAGTGAGTCCATAATATACGCCGTCTCCGGGCTCGAAACGTGCTACTTGAAGGCCAGAACCTTGTAATCCCGCCACCCTCAATAGCGACCACCTCGCCTTTCCGGGCCCAACTTGATGTAACGATACTTTGACTTCTAGGCAGCAATTTAATCTCTGAAGATGAAGAGACTTGTCGCGCCTGTGCCCTAGGTGCTCACCCAGTGCTGGGATAGCTTATTGCAAGGTCAAGCAAAAACAAAGCCGAAAATGTCAATTTCCTCATCCCGGGTTCCTGACCTATTCCATTGATTTCGTGGATTACCCAAAACAGAAACGAATTTGAAGCTGGGTCATTCATGACAAAATCCTAAAATGCCGAGTGGATAGCAATGCTCACGCAATGTTCATATTCTTCCTTCTGCACCTTATGTGCTTTGAAACATGACAGGGCTCCCCCCAAGATCCAGTCACCATGATGACAATTTTTCATCGGGGCATGAAGGTCAACAGTGAGTGCAACGTCTCCAGCTCGGATTTCCGTGTTCTTGTTTCGTTTCCACACTAATGAGGCGACAATTATCGTCACTTCAGAGGCGCTTGCGATGTGGTCGGGACCGCCCATTCCATCAACCGTAGTACGTGGCTATCCATCCTTTTTTTCCTTGTGCCAGTTTCGATTGCCTACATTAAACTGCTAGCAATAATATTCTTGGTTATTTAAAGATGCCCAGTGATTTTAATTTCCTATTCGTTGAGGGATGTGGAGTAAGAGCTCGTATTCTGAATCTTCCTATTGCCGCCGTCCTTTACAACCCTGTGTTGATAGGATGAGGTAGCTCAGGCTGGGAAATGCTGGAAGAAGAAGGCTCGATGTGAGTAAGCTTCCGATTACCAACTCTTGGCTAAAACAAGTAAACATTATATATATGTTCTCATATATATATATATATATTTATTATTCAACTCTCGGGTGTGGGTTTTGGCAGTTATGTTGATTTGCCAGCTTTCTCCTCGTACTTGTTTAGACTTACAGGACTGCAAATCGTTCAGTGTACGAAAGTAGGATTAGCAAATCAATCGTTCCAAGCTGTCAGAAAGGTCCAGATCTTAAATCCCTAAGTGTCATCTCTCTTTACATTGAGCCCAACGTTAGGGACCATGCCTTAGTCGCTAATATGGTGCTTCAGTTTCTGCTCTTTTACATCCACAACTAGGAGGAATATACTGGCGCGACGAAACTTGCTTGGTTGACATGACATTGCCGCTCCACACACAAAATCAAGACGATCGATTTCGCCTATTTCTCTGATAATTGAAAAGGTGCGGGGTTCATTGGTCGCAGGTGAATGAATTACTTGGTGTTGGTGGTATGGCTGGCGTGGTGGGGGTCGTTAGGTCTCTTGTGAAGCAAATCGAGATACTAGAATATTTTACGGTGATTTCGGAATGAATATTGCAATTATAATTATTAAATCAACTTCTAAAACCAATTGGGCATCGAAACAGTCTTTTTTTTTTTCTCATGTTGACGTATACTCGTCGCTGGGTGGATGGTCATTGATTCAGGATATGAGTTTTCCAGCACCCTCTCTCCACCTAAATATCAACTTGATCCTGCATGAAAGAACAAGGACAAAGAATGAAGAAATAAAGCAAACAAAAGAACAAGAAAAAATAAATAAAATAAAATAAAATCATGTTATTGTCCCGGCAATGTCAATCAAATTCCACAACTTTTGAAATGGACATTACCCTACACCACCAGAAAACTTGATTTTCACCAACTGACGAATGTAATGTTATAAACACGCTTATATATATGCTTTCTCCACGATAAAATATGATATCTGTGTTTGCTTTAACCAGATATGGTTTCGTACATCATCAAAGTATTTGGGTTGATAGCCGATCCTACCAACTGAAACCGCACTGTTTTCTGTTTCATTACTCCGCGCCAACTATATGCATACCGTCTTACCCCTCTCGTCCCGTCACTTACACTTATTGAAGAGGAATACGTCCAAGGGTGTCTTCCAGGATATCCAACTGCATCAGCACCTCCTTTTCCATACCGTCGCCATCTAACTCCTTACTCTCTATCGCACTCTTCAGTTTCCTAGCTGCAGCCAGGAGAGGATTGACATAGCGGTGCTCGATAGCTGCGGCCATTCCAGCAGGTGCTAAGCCCTTGTAGTCCTTGCCGCCAAAGAGGAACAGCGCGAAATTTGCGACTTGAAGATGGAAAGGTGAGCTTTGTACCCAATACTCCCAGAGCGGCACCGATTCGGTCTCGTTTAAATGCGTAAGGTCCGGGAACAAAGTATACTGTAAACCATCTAGGCAGTCAGGGCTTGCAAAACGGCCCTGCGAGCCGGCTTTGCGAGCTGCAATCATTTCCTCTCGCAACCACGTCACGGCGCAGGCCTGTAGAGACGAAAACATACAATTCTCGAGCAAGTCCTCCAGAATGGACAATCTGTCATCTTCTTCAGGGTCCGCATGCAGAATGAGGCCTGCAAGCACGGTCGCTGCGTTGCGGACTCGGAGTGATGAGTGGAACACGGATACCAGAGTTAGGAGATGGTGATAAGACATGAAACCCACCTCCTTTCCTGCGCTGGCGCCTGGGTTTCCAATCAACTGCTTTTGATCGTTTAACCACAATGCCATGACAATGAGAGCCTCAATGGTGCCTGGGTTCCCCACAATCTTTGTTTGGGGGTCATCATCAAGGAAGAGCTTCAAGAGGAGATGGTGGTGGGGGAAAATAAAGATATCGGGATGCTCATAGTTGGCATCAAAAATATCTGAAGCGAACATTCGATACGCCGTGAGACACAAGAATCCCCCGGTAGATAGTTTGGTGGCTTGGGGATCCTTGGCATCTGGTTCGGCGGCGAGGGGATTCCTTGAGACGGGTGCTTCAAGGATTCGCTTCACCTCATCGGAGGACTGACTCGACAAGCCAAGGTCACTGGCAACAGCCTGGAAATCGATAATTAGCAAACCTAGGGATATTATTGGAAAGATGACCCTTACAACTAACTGCCCGACTAAAGCATCTCTGGCCTGAAGCTCTGGGACTTGCTTGAAAGCCTGCAGCATTGTTGGTCGGCCAGGTACAATCTTCTCTGGAGTGCAATATTCTAGCAGCCTTGAAGCCCACTCTAGGCTGTTAGAATTGACATATGCTTCGATAATGCACGTAATGAATGACTGCAATAGCCGCTTCACCACCTCATCCTCGCCTGGGCTTGTCTGGCCTGTCGCCTCTGCCTCGGGGTCTGGTGCGCTTTTGGAGGGGTCGCTCTCCTGGAATGGGGTATCCAGTGTCGTGCTCGATTGGCGTGTGGGTAGAGGAGGTCGTTTCTGGGCAGAGAGCGACCTCATAAAATCGATTACGGCAGCTGTGGTTTCAGCGCCGCTGGGATCATATGCTTTGTATACGGCTTGTAGTGTGGAATGGAGGAAGCGCGATGGAGCCTTGACCTGCAGGCGGCGGTGGAGGATGGTGAGCATGCCGACGAGGGTGATAAATTTGGCATTGGACTTGGCATCGCCAGCTTCTGATGATTCGGCGTTTGAGTCAAGTACCTCGAGGATCTTCAGGATGACCTCGCGAGGATTGCCAAGGCGGGCAATGGTCTCGAGGCATGACTCGCTGCCGGGAACGGATATGAGCATCTCGACGAGGTCCCAGCCAATATCCTTGGTCAACTGGGGATCCTCGAGGATCTCTTCGAGGGCGGGGAGAACATCTGGAGACAGGGACTTTTCGATAATTGTGAGATATGTGAAAGGATCAGTTGCAGGAGGGCGAGACTCTTGGATTCTCTTGATGGCTTCTTCGACGGATGCCATGGCTGTTCTGGGCTCGGAAACACGCCAGCCCTTCTGTTATGAGCGTGGAAGCACTGTTGAGAAGCAGGGGGAGGCCACGGCGATGGGATGGAGTTCGTCTGCGCAAGCTTTGGTGGTGAGGCGGGGTCGGGCCAGCGATGCGGCGGGTGTTAAACGAACGTATGGAGAAGAAAGAAACGAAGGAAGACGAGGTCACGAGGTCGACTCAACTTGAGAACAAGCACAAGTAGGTTGGCTAGGCTCAGACTGAAAAGCGGCGATAGGGATACTGGATGCTGAAGGTGAAGGATGACAGCATCGGGTAGAGGACGAGAAAGCCAAATCCAGCACCCCACCATGCATCCTGTCGAAGGCGCGCATCGTTTCGTCATTAGGCCTGCACGGAGCTTGTTGGCTCTTTCGCGCAAGGGGAGCTACCGCCGGCGTGGCCACTACGGGGTGCAGTCGGCTAAAAAAAGCAGCCACTAAGAACCAAGAATGTCTGTCACTGGTTGGGTTAGGCACTTTGACTTTGACACACCTGGGAGAGGGTAAATGAGCAAGGAGGCAATCCCAGGCAATTCCACTGTCATGCCAAAGGAAATAAACTGGGGGATGACGTCGTATGTGGTGCCCGCATAGTAACACGGAATTTTATTCGTCTTTAACATGACAGGAACCACCAGTACGTCGGGTCCAATGTCGCCTTTTCCCCCAACGTCTGTGTATAACAGTGGCCCCCCCCTGATCTCCAAACTGACTTGCCTTTTACAACGCTGCAAAAGCGCAGGCCATAAATATTATTGCCCGAGTCAGCGGCTAGAGGATAGAAAAGCAGTGCTCTTCCGCTTCGGGAACCTAGCACCAGATTATTTTTTTTTCATTAATTTACTTCAGACCTAGGAGCGATGGGGTGATACCGTTACAGATGTAATTATGCAGTCATCCAACATGAGCTTAGACAACCAACCCGCTCCCGCATACCTCATATTGGGTATTAACATGTGACACATGAAACGGTTCCAACGAGACACTCGTTTCAGCCCTCAAGTCAGTGGTGTTGGTGCACTGAATGCTAATGGCTCGTTGACCTAACCTGTTCACTAAAGCAAGTACCTTACCGAGCATCTCGAGTCAAGTTCTCCTAAGACTTGTTTCCGAACTCGGCGTGAACGACAGCCTCACCTATAGGTAGACGCTTGTACGGTAAGAAATTATACTACAGTAACTAGCCGTGGGCTCTTTATCATTTGGATCTTATTAGGCTATACACTCATGAGCCTGCGTAGCAAGCAGACTGTTGACTATTGATATTGTACAACGTGGGATTCATCCCATCATCAAACATCCCTCCTTTATGAAAACGCCGTCATAGCTCCTCAACATACCGCCTAAACGTCCGTAACTGTAGTCGTACAAGCATATACAAACATCCTCTGTAAAATCTGCTAAGTCAATATCGTTGCTTAAAAAAATGGACAAAAGAAATATAATGACACAAGTGTGTTACAGGAATGAGGAATACTTAAAGTCCCGAGGTAGGCCTCCAACCCCACTTATAGGGGCTTCTGCTCGGGGGCCACTGCTTTTCTCCACGCTTATATCGACTATCGTATTCTCTGCTGAATGCTTCAGTCACAGAAATCGGCTCGTTCATTGGCCTAAGATGTGGCTGTGCTTGGTATGGCATCGAAACTTGCTTGGGCTTCTTCCCAAGCGGCTTATACTTCGTCCCCATTGTCGCGACCTTAGTCTTTTGCACATCCCTTACAATGTCTCGTAGTTCCTGATCTTCGCTCACAATTTGAGCTTTGAGAAAAGGAAGTGTCTCACCAGCATTGTCCTGAATGCTCTTCATGACCGGCACACGTGGCGTATACTCGATCTTATCTAGCTTGGGGGCATGTTTCGGATCAGGAACAATGGCTGGGTCAAGCATGGCTGCGTTGCCCTTCCCAAGCAATGTTACAATGTCTAAACTCTCGCCGGGTTCGATTGCAATTGGGTGACTTGGGGTGATGCAGTCCATGTCCACCTCTTTCCGGAGAACATGGTCGATATCCACGGCGGAAAAGTACGCGCATGATTGAGGAAGATCGTTGATACCCACTTGCTGGGAAAACATAGCTCGTGTCCATATGTTGGCTACTTGAAGCGCAAGAGCAGCACGATACTTGTCTTCGTTCTTGACTAGATATCGGATCTCGTCATGCACTGTAATGGCCAACCGAGCCTCAATGTTGAACCGGCGGATCAGGTAATCCATCGCCACAATAAGAAGGTGCAGGTAGTCAACACCCGACGATTGAATTGCCCAGTTGATACGAGAAGTCAGGTAACCACCCTTGCTGATGAATCGTGCCATAAGTGCCTCGGTAATGCCTGCGCCCAACACTGGCGTCCTGGGGCGCTCCTGTTCCGCAAATTCCTCGAGTTTGTTGAACACGAAAGACTCGGTGCCCCCCCTCCAGAAAGGTCTTTTGTAGAGTGTTTTTCTGTTCGTCTTGGTTCCTTTTGTATTGGCATACAACTTGGAGGCAGTCTCCATGGTTTGCTTTTCCGACAAACTAGGATTGAATTGCCTGAGCAAAGTCGCAGCAAATTTGAGACCTGCGCCATAAATACGCCCGTAGTTGAAGACCTTGGCGTTGTTTCGTGTAATGCCCAAGATTGACGCTGTTCGGGAGTGGAGGTCGGTGCCCGCAGCTTTAGTTCCTTCCAACGTCATGAAGCCAACAGCATTGCCTCCATGCAGCTTGAATGTGGCATCGCCAACTAAGCTAGCGATCCAGAGCTCCTCTGAATCTACATCGGCTCCCACAAAACTATAGCCTTCGGGTGCCTTGACCATTGCTTTCAGTTCCGAGCCCACCCGATTTTTCTTTGCATTGCTGGCAGTGAGCCAGGTATTCTCCACTGCCCGACGAGTGATGGTACCCATTGGAATCACTTGCGGTAGGATAAACCCTTTGTTATTGACAGTGCTCATATTTTTCTGGTGCTGGTCGCTTGGCACTAAATCTTCTTCATAGACAACCATTTGCGACTTGATCCTGTCTCGAGCGCTGATCCAGTATGAGCAAGACGCGTTCATCTCCAGTGCCTCCTTGGCGTACGGGTACTCTGACGAAAGAGTCCCATTCTCAAAATAGGATAGATAACCCTTGGCCATGGGATTTACACAACGGGAGTTGGGACCGTCCTTGTGTGGGAGCTTGAAATAAGTATGATCTCGGTCGTCTCGCAGAACAGCTTCAGATTCGTCGAACGCGCATTGAATCATTTGCTTCCCAACATACTTTGCAGTTTCCGAGTTTGGAACTCGGAATGTCCAACCATACTTGTCCGACCAGAACAATGGGTGGCTATCCCAGCGTAGCTTCAAGAGGAGGGGTGCAATGCGTGTGCGTACTGTGATGCTGATGGGTGCGTCGTTTTTGGCAAAGAGATCCTTGTACCATTTGGGCATTCCTGGCTTCTTTTGTCTTGCCGCAGGTCTCGGAGGGTCGTTCTTGCGCTTTCCCTTAACCATTTTGATTTCCTGGCCGGACCAATCGAGCTGCTTCATCCAAGGATCATTTTGCCACTTCTCCGCATCGTCCTTGATTTCCAGAGCTTTGTCTGTTAGCCCAATGAGTCGTTCTTGTACATCATTAGACAGCTGAAGGTAGGCAGCTTCGGCCTTGGCAATGTATGCGTCCCAAGATTTGTTTACTGGCAGAATAACGGAGGAGAGGTGACGAAGTGCGGCAAAGCTGACAGGATGCGGACAGACTCTAAGAAAGTTGGGGAAGACAATTTGATAGACGCGATGAGTGATGGCGACATCCGCTGCGCAATAGTCCATGAGCTCATCTAACTTGACCAGAATGCCGTCACGGTCCAGCTCTCCGAAATCATCGCGAATGGCCTTATCGATAGTGACATTGAGATGAAATTTAGCAACGTCCCTAAGTGAGTTAATTGAGCTTCTCTCAACCCACAAATCTTCCTCATCGTTCACATTTTGCTCCGAAAGTTGCTGATCAGGAGCCTCGCCTGCTGCTACTCGTTCCCTCATCTCCCGGCTCTTTTTGTGCTTCATCCAGGTTGGTCGTTGCTGAGAGCACATACCGTTGACAGCCGCATGTAATGACATTGTGTCCATGAATGCGTTTTTGGTCTGCTTAACATCGTACTCTTCCAAGATTCTGGCCCGATCGAACCCCACGTTATGACCAACAATGATACGCTCCTGGCTTGGGTCACCCAGGGGGATGAGTTGCCGGTCATTGGTCGTCTCGCCAAGAAGCCATGGGGACAACCATGCATACCAAGCGGTTGGACTTGATGCGCATGCCATGACAGCAAAGGGACTCTCTTTCCACATGACCTCGGTATCAAAGCATAGCATGGTATCGTCTGGCGCATCCACTTTTTCGGTTCGTCCATCGGGATAATACTTGGTCCAACCGCTTCGTCGGATCCATTCTCGCGGTTTAGGAGGGGGAGTAGCACGAGCGAACTGTTTGGCGTTGGTCAAGTAAGGCTCTGCGCAATCGACACCGAGGCGATGGAAATGTTCGTCTAGCGTGTGTCCTTGGAGAGGAGGGAGGTCAAATGCGATGGGGTCGGATTTATCAGTGTTTTTCCCGAGGAGATCATGCCGGCGAAGGTGGTCTCGAGAGAGCTCAACAAGCTCAGGGGGGGGAGGTTCGGTTCCGTTAGGGAATATTTGCTTATATACGTGGGAGCTCAGCTGTTGAACACCGATCTCGTTATAGCGTGCCTCCGAAGGGACTGACAAAGAATTAGCAAAGGAGGAGGTTAAATTGAAAGGTGACAATAACGCACTAGCGAGGGTATCTCGTTTCTCCAGTTTGGTAGTATTTGCGACACCAGCCAGCCATCGGGTTTGGGCAGGCCAGACACGGCGATCAGAGACTCGACATCGGGCAACGCGAGCGAAGCTGGCCGTGGTGCCTCCCCGCAAACGACTAGCTATGGGAGAAAACATGCTCAGAGAAGGGACATGGGTATTAGAGAGGGGGTTATAATAATACAATGACGAAGCCTCACGCAGTGCCGGCTGCGTTGGCGGGGTTGGTGGGATGTTTGGTCGCCAGAATGAGTGTAAAGTGATGGGCGATTCATAAATGTGGTATCTGCCCTCAAAATTCATCTAGGTGCATCGACCCTTGCAGGCAATATGACGGCTTGGTGGGTCATGCTTCATTCAAGATGGGAAATGGAAGGAGTGGAGACGATCGCGTAGTGGGAAACCTTCTGCTGCGAGCCAATAGGGCGTCTGGTGGTTCATGGCGAATTTATGCTACGTATATCGAGAACAGAGCATCGTTTGAAGACTATAGGGGTCTAAGCAGAGCGCTGTACGCAATAAACCATGCGAGCAGATATGAAATATTGTGCGGGAATAGCCGTGGTTTACCGAAGCAGAAATGTTGTTCCCTCATTTCTTGATATTGACTGATTGATTGTTTTTTAAAAAAAACATGCGCATGAGACCTGTCGGGAACCTGGCCATCCAACTCCACTCAGACAGTGAGGGCTGAATATAATAAGATGAAGTTTTAAAAAAACTTAAAAAAGAACCCTGAAGAAGGATGGGTTTGTGCGCGAATGACTGTCACATTTGCCACAAAAAGTCGAACAAATTCTTTGGGTGAGTTGATTGTTCAGTCGTAGCAGTGGCTTACACATTAGCAGCAGGCACAGTGTGGATTTACTTGGCCATGAATGCTAGTGCCGACTCGGGACCGGCATGATCACGTTGCTCTCAATCCGCGAAAGTCCCTCGACTTCATGGATTCAAAAGCAAACGTCCTCGCTGCACCCTGAGATATGCGCTTGACTCGGGCTTGCTGGAAGAGTTAATTTGATCCCTCTATAAGAAAAACCGCAACTGGGCCGTTTTGTTTGTTTGCCGTTGAATTTTTTTAAGAAAAGAAAAGAAAAACACCGTTCAGGCTTTTTTACGTGCTTTTGGCGTGCTGTACCCGACGGCCGCACCGAGTCCTTCGCCCAAACACCACTAAGTAACCTCCACTCCTCCACTCTGTCTCTGTAATCAGGCCCCGACCCTGACGGCGGCGAATCCACCATGGACCGTACTCAACGATTCGTGATCGAATCTCGCACCCAGATCGGCCGGTTTGTACAAGGTTAGATCTTATAATCACATCTTCCACATTCATATTGCTCTCTACCTCTCTGCACTCGCTCAGTCTAGTCCTCATGTGCCATCGGCTCCTGACGCTCGTTTGTCCACGACAAAGCAGACTACACAACATTGCTTGGCCGGTACGATCGGTATTATAATCTTTTACCGGTCAACTTCACTATGGCCACCCACTTTGAGGGTGCCGACATCTCGGACGCGGCGATCAACCACGCACAGGCTGACGCCGAGGCTGGTCCCGACACTCGTCAGCCGTTGCCACCTCTGCACCCGAACGTCACTTCAACAAGCCGACCCCGACAACATCCTCCATCGACAACAACAACGACAACCCCAAACATCTCAACACCCCCGCGACGACGGCCACCCTCTGGCGCCGGCTTGTCAAGGGTCTGGCGTACTCGATCGACCGGCCTCTGGTCTCCAACTGACGACGAGGGCATCCTCTCCCTTCCTGACCCGCTGACTTCACAGCGTGGTGAGGCCAATCTTGACGATCCCTATTTGGCTGCCCTCATCGACGGTGAATTTTCGTCGCCGTCGAGCTACCCGTCCCTAACTGACCCTGCTGCTCACGCCATCATACAGCGGCCGAGCCAGAGCCAAAGCCAACACCATCTCCATACAGCGCCTCAGCCTTCCAGGCCGCAGCCTTCGGCTCCGTACCCCAGCACAACCACGGCCCCACGCGACCCCTCTGGCGCCTGTATCCTCAACCTCGACTTCACGGCACCTCAGCGCTCGACGACTCAATTTTCCTCCTCCACTATTATTGGTGAATCACAATCTACGCTGCATACCCTGGATTCCTTTGATGATTCCGATATCTTCGACAGCCCCGCCAGCTCCTTCTCCGACAGCATGCCTCACACATCTCGACCCTCTCGGGCAGTCGCCCCGAACCACCATACCGTGCACGACAGTAAACGCCGCCGAACTTCTGTGCCTGGATCAAACCCATTGCAATCCAATGTCCCTTCTCCAAGAACGAAGAACCGACCCCCCTCTAAAGATGTTGACGATTCGTTATTTGGATCCTCGCCACCCAAAGCCGCTCCCGCTACTGTGCCCCATTCTGACGACCTCGCCACTATTGACTTGACTGAGGCAAATGAGGTACCGGAGGAACTCAAAAAACCGATCGAGGATAAACGCGTCAAGCTTGCTGCCTTCCAGTGCGTAATTTGCATGGACGACGTCACCAATTTGACAGTAACGCACTGTGGTAAGCTGGAGCTTCTCTATGGACGTTACCTTTCTTGTGTATTTATTCTCACATATTTCTAGGTCATCTCTACTGTGCCCAATGCCTGCATTCATCTTTAAATGTCGAGGCGACTAAGGGGAAATGCCCCATGTGCCGCCAGAAGTTAGACATGAAGCCCAGAGCATCGTACAATAGCAAGACAAAGGGATATTGGCCCCTTGAACTCAAGCTCATGACTGCTACTCGGAAGGGAAAGCGCAAGGCCGAAAACTTATCATGAATCGCAGAGAATCAGCTTTGCTATTGGCCTACGTACACGATTTTATTAAATGATCGTGAGATTACTCATGACCTGCTTTCCATTTAGTTACTGATACACCGTCTCTTTTCATACATCGTACCTCTTTGGTATTGGATGCTCTTCCATGAGAAGGGGGGGGTTAATTGACGACACGACCCGGCTGTGGCATCACTCGATGCGCCGGAGAGAAGGAGAAGGGGCGTCTTGAGTCTTGAATTGAAATACCCAGCATTTATATGGATAGGGGGACAAACACAATGGACATTGCATTTATCAGGCCTTTAAGCACACGGCGCTTGTAGCCAATGTGCTTTTTTGTGCGGCGTACGGAGTTTTAAGGAGGGGACAGGGTGATCAGGTGTGAAAACCCGAGTTGTATTCTATGCTTGACAGAAGCGGACGTTTATGTAGAATTATTTGGGCCATTTGGTGCTTCACCTCTGAAAGGTGCTTTTTTCCCCCTGCTGATCGGATTATGCCTGAAAACTGGGCGAGTCGGTTTTCACGTTTTCTCTATCTACCTGCAAGGGGGATTCCAACTCTCATCCGCAGCAACACACATGTACAAGAATCGCCCCTCGTTCCCAACGCCGCTCAAGTCTGTGCAAAATCTATCCTAAATACGCACAGCCCATATACCACATCTTCCTCGAGTCTCATCCCTGTGAAAACTAATGGAATAGTTCCATGTTTTGGTGTTTCGGTTCCTGAACAACATTGCTTTCAAACTGATAATTGGTTAGCCGTTTATTCATCCCATTTCAATAAAAGATTTGTTTAGGTCTTTACCTCAAGAAAGCCTGTTGTTGCAATAATAACCATAAGCCCCTCCGCCAGCTCCTCTACGCGTCGATCAAGACCCTGTTCAGTGGTACCACTACCAATGCCAGCGCTGCGCTTGAGCGTATGTGTTACAAGCATGCGATGCTCCGTAAGAAATCGATGGCCCTGGACCACATTGTGGCTGCCGCGACTGACAAGGGCAGCGCCAACGATTCGAACCATTTGGGCGAGCAAGTCGTAATGTTGTTCGAGAGCGTGGGGGTTGGCGCTGTTGATTTGAAGCTCTGGATCCGCTGCAAATAGGCCAGAGAGGTCGAGAGCCCGGAAGAGGTTGGAATGCAGGACGTATTTAGCACCAGATCGTGTTTGCGAAAGTTCTAAAAGAAGTGCAAGTCTCGCATTCTGGTAGCTCTGCTGTTCAGATGTACCTGTGATTCAAACGATTAGCCATGGTCCAATTCAATACGCGTCGAAAAAGACATACCTGATGTGTAGACGTCGTGCCACTCCTGCATAATATTTCGAAGAGAGTCGACTGTGATGCCGATAAAATTGAGGCGGTTTAAGGTTTCGACGACGTGGTCGTCCTTCTCCTGTCGACCAATACTGACCAACGCGTTAAGGAGGATAAGGGCCGCTGTCTGGTATTCCGCTTCACCTCCATACGCATCGTCGCAGATGACATTGATGAGCCTCTCTCCGTAAACCTGAATTGTCTTGATAGTCTTGGAGCGGTTGGAGGTTAATGAGCCCTGGTCTGATATACCAGTCAAATAGCGATAGCAGATGCCGTAATACACCGACCTCAACTCCGCATTGCCTGCCCACTTGCCGATTGCCTGGAGGCAGATCTGGAAGAGTTGGTATAGCTTATCACTGATCAAATTGCCAATTGCCTGGCCGTTGTTGTCGTTGTCTGACGCTGACATGTCCAATTTAAAAAGGAGAATCTTGGCCAACCTCGCTAGCTCCATGGCCTCCTCGGGGCGTTCAGAAGCAAAGGCCTCGAGACTCGGCAGAATTGACTGCAGCGCCTGCAAGAAAAATGAAGTCTGTGCTGTGCCTTTGAAATCGTTGGATTCGATCATGACGAGTAAAAGTTTAGCCCAAGTCTTCAGTACTTTCAGGCTCTGTGTGGCAATCTGCTTCTGACGGTTTGACGACACGAGAAACTCAAGAATCATGGCTTCCTCCCTCTCCAGAGTAGCTAAGTCCTGAGTGGCAACCAAGGCACCCGAGTTCTGCGATTCACCGCGCTTCAGCAGGAGAATTTCCTTGACACGATCAATGTTGTAGATGGAGTTTGAATCGGCATCATTTTCGAGGCATACTGATAGGTCAATGTCCTTGTAGAACTGAAGTGGAGGGAGAGGAATGTCCCATACTCCTTCTGGGAGAAGAAAATCATATAGGTCAAAGACGGTGGGCACCTGGATGGGTGCGTTGCCTTCTCCGATGATTTGACCATTAAGAGCCTCGAAAATCCGCCGCTTGACACTGGGCATGCGGTTTTGTGAGATACTGCAAAGTTCCATAGCAATATATTCCAATCCCATACTTCGCAACGCCAAGAAGTCGACAAGGGTAACTGCGCCCTCTGTCATAGGGAAGTGAGCCATGGCCACGTTCTCGCCTTCCCAGGGCAGGTCAGGGTTGATCACGACTTCACGGAGAAGGAGGTGGAATAGAATTTCGTTGTCACGCAGCTCACCAATAATGATAGGTGCTGATAGAGGTGAACTCCATAGGATATGCAGGATACGCATAACTCGGGACTTGATGGCGATAAGCCACTGGCGCATCCCTTGAGCATCGCCAGAGGGTGCTTCCAAGAGTAGCCTTAATAAAGTATGGAACAAGGACGTTCGAGATTCAAACGTTCCTTTGGGGTCAACCGATAATGAATCAACGCCGCACTTGAAGCCGAGTAGGAGGTGAGCGATAGTCGGTTTCTTTGGAGTCTCTTGTAGACACTGGTATAAGAAGTCGAGAATGTAAATCTTGGTGATGTAGGCCGGCGATTCTGCCTCTCTTCCAGACTCAAGGGGTGTGATAAGTTCGGAGACGAAAGATCGCGATATGGCCTCATGTTCACCGTTTGCTTCAAGAGCAACGATGGCTTTGTTACGATGGGCATGTCGATTTGAACCCGACCAGATAGCTGTGATTTTAGAGGAAGACGACATCTTCTCGAGTAGTTTTAGGCATGCGAGGGTGACCTCCGGGTGTCCAATCCCACAATAGTTTCCAAGGTCCACCACTAGATTTAACCTAGTAACCAGTCCATCTTCAAAGGAAGCAAATGCAGCATTTGCCACAGGGGGGCGTCGTTGGTTTGATTGTAGTTTGATAATAGGTCGGACAAGCTCAAGATAGGTAGCCTGGAGGTCAAGAACCTTTGTAATTACCTCCACAGCTCGAAGGATGCCGAGGATCAGGGGCGAGTCTGGAGCAGCATTGCCGACATCAACAGGTTCTTGATGAATGGTATTGAAAAGTGCTGTCATGACTTTGTCATTGAACATCCACTCCATTACCCTTGCGAAAGGATGCATCCGAACATATGTTGCCAAATCAGTGGTTGAAATGACAGAGTCAACGTTGATGCTTGTTTCATTTGCCATGATAATCAGGTCTTCGTTGAATGTGGTTAGGCAGGTAAGGATGAACTCCAGGCAGCTGAGTCGCAGTACACGGGTTTGATTCGCATCTTGCAGGTCGTTCGCCTTGGAAGCAAATACCAGTCCCATGACAAAGTCCACATAAACCTCAATTCCTGGCATGCGGAATGCGGATCCTAGGTTTTCTGGAAAAGGTAGGCCATCATTCAGAGGACTGCTATCGAGTGCCGGGCAAATTAACGACAACAGAAGCTGGATGAAAGACTCTGGGTCCTCAAAGCCGTTACTTATTTCGTCAAAGATGCGGTCCATTGACACAGTGGGTGAAAGTTGTGCCTGTCTATGAGGTCCTCCCGTAGGTGCGACAGCATATCCTCCTGCTATCCACGTATCAAGGCAGCTCCACATGACATGACACTCCTGCAATGTTTTTCTGGCCATAAGCGCCTTGAGCGCCATGAAGGTACAGCCACGCAGCCGGGGAGGAATAGGACTACTTGCGAGCTCAAACAGAGTTTCGACCAAGTTGTAGTTGGGATTATGAAGAAGAAACTGCCTTGTAGTTTCGCTTTCACTTGCTAGCTTGGACATCAGACGAAGGTAGCACTCAAGCATCATAGCTGACTCAGGTTCAGTTTCGGCCTGATCGCTGCTTGGCTTGTCTCCACGGAACCGTGCCTGAGGTGTCTGAGATGGCTTATGCCTAATCTTGCCAGAGAAGAAATCTAGTTCCCTGAAGATCTGGGCCCACGTAAGGGACTGGCTTTTTCTCATCTTTCCGGAAGAATGGTGGCCCTCGTCAACAAGGAACTCATGAGCTGCGGAAGCGCACTCCTCATTCTCTGAAATAGCCTGCAACATCTCACAAAATGCAGTGACCAGTGGTGTCGATGCTCTTCGAGAGGCCCACTGCAAGAAACCAGCAAGGTTGCTTTCGGAATCGGACCAGAAGTTCATAGCGGCATCAGGTCGCCCTTCGTAAGAGTAGGCAATGATAAGCAAGAAACGTTCAAGGTCAAGATCCTGTTCATGAGCTTGGCTGAGTTGGCGCTGCTCATCTTCTTCCACACGAAGCTTCCGAAGCACATCAGGCAAGTTTGAGATGAAGGCATCTACGAAGACCTCGAGTTGCGTCATCAGAGACAGTTGAAAAAATTCTGAGAATGGGATGGCATCAGGAGAGAGAGCAGGTGCCTTTCGCTGTAACCACTTTCGCATGCCAGCCCTTACTGGGTCATGCCAATCAGGAGATTTGACATCGGCCGCAATAGAGAGCAAGAAATCAAAAGCGCCATCCTTTAGCGCATCCAAGAATTGCTTTGACCTCTGGCGATCCTCTAATTTGATGTTAGTGAATGTATATAAGGGGTAAAATTGCAATACTTGCCCTCATCTAGATCAGTATTAGGGGGGATTTGCGACTCTGGTGGGTCATCGATATAAAACCCGCTATATTCTGCGAGCCACCAAGCCCGGAATGCAGCCTGGAGATAGGAGAGCGACCACGGCGTTTCCTCAATTGGGAAGAGATTGCCGTGAAGTTCCCTGGCCTTGATTAAGTCATAGCCTCCTTCCGCCGAGCCGAATATGGTAATATAGGCTCCAATTGATGGGATCAAATGAACTTTCTCTTTGTTAGTGTGCGGATCTTTTTGACTACGACGGGACATATTTACCGAGCAAGGCATCATATTTATCAAGCTTCTTCAATGTCAAGACAAACTCTGTGAAATCCGACGCTGAAGCCTGTGATGCCTCAACAGCACGACACAATATTGTTCCAAGAAGCTCGTGCTGCTGCATTAGGCTAACACGGGAAAACTCAACCGTTTCCATTTCTTCAGAAAGTCGACCCGGTCCAGCCTGACCAAGAGTTTGGGCAGCCGCAATCTTGTCGCTTAGCTTCTGTAGCCAGGCTTTAATTTCCTTCATTGAAGCCATGCATCGAGGAACGAGGCGCTTGGAACCGTCTGCGCCCATGCCAGGTTGGAATAATCGTGATGCCACGTAAACCTTGATAGGTTCCAATGCTTCAGAGTCCGCAAGATCACCCTCCAGACCTTCAAGCTCCATCAGGAGACGCACAGTATCGAGGACGTATTTGCGCTGCTGGTGGAATCTGATGATACTGCACTCGAGAAGAGGTCGACCAAGCGTAGAAGGGTCTTCTTGCGATTCAAGGAGGCATCGAGTGGCTTCGAGTTCGTCAAGGTCGACTTCATCGGAAAGGGTAAGCACATCTTGCTGGAAGTTTTCGTTTATCGAGTATTCATCGCCGTCAATGACGACCTTGCCTATTTGAACATCAGTTGCTGAACGCGCCACACGGCAAAACAGAGTCAAATACCAGTCTTGACTGCATTACGATTCGTGTCGTTTCGTAGCGGCTTGGCCCAAAATCTCCCAAGTTCTTTCTCAAAAACTTGTGTGAGAAACCCGTTGTTGAGCACCTCGACTCCATCGATGCGACCCTCACGTAACGACAGGAGCCCTTGGTGGAAAGCTTGTAATGCATCAAGTGCTGTGATTTCGGCCATGTTGGCGGTTTAGGCTTATCGCATGTTGGACAAGGAGCCAACAGCCTCCTGAAGATGCAAGCTGCACGAATCGGTGCTGCGGTGTATAAAATTCGAGAAATTGTAAATTCGCGGTAGCTGGCGATGATGCTGGCGGTCGCGAATTTGAGATTCTGCAGCCTCGTTGCCTGTACCCCGGCAGATCAACGACGTTCAGGCGTTTGATTGGTTGCAATAACGGAAATGGAGATGTTGCGACCCGAAATAAACAAAGAAGCGACCGGGCGGTGAGAATTCTGCCGCTCACCTTGCTTCCTGCATGGAGCTCTGTGAGCTTCGCAAAACATAAACAGGATTAGGCAACGCTTATGTTTCAAACTCGACTCGCTGGCAGGATATTATGATATATGAGGTCTCGTGTCTCCGTTTTTAGATGATAGCCATGCTGGCCAGCGTCTTTGTTCTGCTTCCGCCTTTAACACTCAGGAGCTCAGACCCTCTGCTAAGACATCCAGCCAGCACTTAGCTAAGCTGTCTGAGCCGAACTTATTCTAATTGCCTCCCATTTGTCTCGATTTTGGGTGCCGTGTAAAGAAAGAAGCTAAGGCATCTTTGTGAGGCACTGGGCTTCGTATATAATCAAGATGGCGTCCTCCCACAAGTCCAATGTGATGAACTTGGCGCGTTTGTTTTTCTCCTTCCTGCCTGGTATAGAATGGTATTGACAGGTCTCAGGTGACGTCAAATCCAGTTCTGTGAAAGATCGTGAGAAGGCCGTCGATGGTAGGCCATATCATTCCTCGAGATTTTGCTCATCTAACGTGATATAGAGCTGGCTTATCTTTTGAATCCCCGTAATCGTTCCACCAACCTGTGAGTCTTAAGCTTAGCTTTTGAAGGGTGTGGTCCTGACCTTTGGTTTAGTTCCGACCTTGGTGATAAAAGCTATCATGAGATATTTGAAGCTATTTTCAATTTCGTCTTACGTGACAAGCCGGTTTATTATGACAAGCGAAAGTCGCAGTCCGCATCAAATCAGGCCGCATCACGACTATCGAAATGCGCCATAGCTGTGAGAATGGCTGCAGGGCGCGGTGTCTCTAAGCTCGGAAGAAAAACCCTGCTCGCAATCATCGATCATATCACACAAGTTCTCCCTGGCCCGAACGATGACTTTGTTCCTCCACTGTTACAAGATTATGTGAAGGCCTTGGCTGAAGTGCTCTCTCGCCAAGCTCACGTTGAACTACTATCCCGAAAAAACGCAGCACCATGGGAGACATGTGTTGACTTCTTCTTAGACATCGCCCTGCATATCCTCCCAGACGAAGAAGAGAGCACCCTTTTAATTTTATCGAGGGCATCTCCGGCTCCTGGTTCGGGTGTTGGTCGCTCAACTAACCGGTCAACTCCATCAACCAGTAGTCAAAAGCGTGTCGGACATGGAGAGGGTGGACCTCTTAAAGATGTCCTTGAAGGGCTCTACCACTTGGTAATTTGCACGAATGCCCCTCTTCTGCGCCGATTCAAGGACATTACTCAAGTTGTCCTCAGGGTTCTGGGCATGAAGCACCTGAGCCTTGGCTCAGTCCAGACGCTTGGTTTTGCCATTATAAATGCCATATTTTCTGCCACCCAAGCAGATGATCTGGCGCACTCATTCTCCCTCACTAAGTCTCTCCTGCCGTTGATGAGCTATTGGTGGAGATCTGAGAAGGTCTCCCAAGACGAAGTTATCAGAGCACTAAGGATCGAAATTTCGAGGAGCATATTCCTGACACACCTGCATATTGAGCATCTGGGCCTCAATTCCTCTGGTGGGACCACCCTCCAAGACATCGAAGATCTGGCGGAGAATCTTTGGGCTGAGTACTCAAAGCGCGGCGAAGCTTTTCGTTTACAGTTAAACGATGTTGTATTCTCAGCACATAATCTCCCATCCCATCATCCAAAACTGCCTCTTTTTGGCCTTCGCCCACACAACGTATACGGTGAAGGCCACTGGGCTGTGATTGAAAACTTGGGTTTCTTAGAGCGCGTCATGATCATGTGCCGTGAAAATAATTCGGGATCAAATGGTGGTATCGATGAGCAACCACGAAAAAGACGACGGGTCTACCAAGAATCAAGTCGTATTAGACTCAAGCTAAAGACTAATGACACTCAGCTGCGACGGACTGCGCTTCAAATAGTGCCTTTCATGCTTTCTACTACTTCCTTTAGCCGAGATGAACTTCTTGACTTATTTTCAGATCTTGTTGTCCATGCTGGAGACAAAAATGCTGTCACCGCATCTTGGGCTCTGATTGCATGCGCTAGGTATAATGCACAATCCCAGGTTTTGGCCCCCTGACTAACTTTTCTCAGTTGTGCATCTTGTCCTGACATCAGGAGTGAACACACAGACACTTGGAGACAACTGTGGCATTTAGGCACGAGATCAATCGGCTTGCCAGGAACTAGTCGTGCTGCTTGTGTTTTATTACATGCCATGATTAGGGCGGATATTTTGCCCTACCATTCTATTTCCGAGGACATCAATAGCATTGTAATAGCTGCAGATGTCAATGGCCCCGGGATTCTTTGTGACGCCTCAATTGCTCTGATGCTTGAGGTCCTTTACATTCGCAACTCCAGAATTCCTAGTGCAACTCAGAGCACTTGCAGTCACGTCATTAGATGGCTCTTCCTTCGTTGGAATCCGGGTATGTTTTGTCTACTTGCGAAGAGGACTTGAACTAAAGAAGGAATTTCCGCGCAGGTGAAGCAACATATGCCTCTTATTTTTCCATTCATGTGCGGCCTCTTGATTTTGTAAACCTTGTTCGAGCATGTTGTGGAACAAGTCCTTTGGTTCTAGGCTCTGAAGACACTGGGTCCGGGGGTACCCTTGCCGAGACCTGGAAATTATTTCGAGGAATTGAACCCTTCATCCGGTATATTCTGCTGCTCAAGGAAGAGTCCAAGGAGATACCCGAGACGGCACCCTATACCCTGGCCCAGAGAAATAACACGTTACCAGTGGTGGACTTGAGCGCCCTTTATACTGTTAGGAAGCTTGTGCTTGAACTCTTCTATCCCAAGATCGGGGAACTAAGCGAACTTTGTGCCTCCTGGACCAAAAAGACTACCGAAGGCGGAACCCAGATTTCTTTCGATCGATTTCAGAGTCTTCTATCGGCTTGTCTGATCGGAACATTACTTCTGCCACAAATCGGAGATCTTAATTCGACACAATCCTCATCGGTCGAGCCGTCCCTGATAGGGATCGTTGAGAAGGGCTTAGATGTTGCACTCAATTCTGTAGAGCCCTCAGCTTTTGTTGAGTTGGTTCTCCGAACAGTTCGGCCCTTGGTACCTAATCTTAGTACGGCAGGCTTCAGCCAGATACAGGCCAGCGACATTGGAACCTTGCATCTATTAGCAAAGATATGGAGTGCAATTGAACCTAAAAAAGCGAACAATAATTCTTATGACCAGGTGGATTTGATGGACATTGATGATGAGTTTGATTCGCAAAGCAGCGGGTCAGCTTCAACATCTGGTCCTAGGACAATCCCACGACAGAGCAATCAGATGTCAATGGACTCTCATGCCTTCTATACGGACACAAAAACTCGATTACAACTCCTCTCTATCATTGAAGAAGATAGCAGCCAGGTTGGCCATGTGCCGGATAGCTATGTCGACCTTCTCATAAATCTCACAGACGACGAACTTTTAATGTGTCAGGAGCTCCTACTCGAATTATTTAGCTCTGATTTAATCACCGCTCCTGATAGCGCACTAGGAATTGTTCAGCGACTTGGGGACGTGGTCAGACAGCCAGAATATCAATGCTGCGAAGTGGCATGGAGTATATGTCTTGGTGTTGTGGAAGGACTACATCGTGTTTGGCTGAGCGATACACACGATCTTTCCGACAGTGTTGGCGACCTTTACAATCACTTTATAAAAGTCTGCCTCCCATCAAATATATTTTCTCCAAAGACACAGATTTCCATGTCGCAACTACTTTTTACTCTTCTCAAAGCCGATTCTGAGTATGGCAAGGATCTCGGCCTTGATTCTTGCAGAACATCTCTTCTTCATATCCTTAAGAGTGGTACTATGATGGTCAAGTATGCAATCTCTCGGAGAATCGCCGATGTCTTCGATCTCTACATCTTGATGCTCCATGATGAAGTATTTGTAGACGTTTTAGACAGCTTACCCACTGACCCTGAAGACGCATCAGGAATAGCTCTTCGATTGCTTGTGTTGTCTCGGCTAGCATGTCGATGGTCCACGTTACTTCGGAGGTGTACATATCACATATTTGAGACACCTGGCAAGATAGCTAACTCGAGGGAGTACGCCACCCGCTGTTTATCTGATGTTTCTCATTGTCTCGGATTAGAGTCGCCAAAAGTATTGTTCCGCTTATTCTCTCGTCAACTCTTATATACTTGGCTCGAAAGTGATTTGATCAAAGACATCCCATTTTTGATATTTGGGTTCGATACTCTAGGGGATCTACTTCGATCTGCCCAAGGGGAAGCCATTGGTCTGACAGTGATGCGAGGACAAGACGACGCAACTTTAGAGGTTGCACAACTAATAGGATCTTCCGAAACCGAACTCATCCGACAAAATTTTACGACAGCTGTTGCCTACAGTATGATTTTTGGTGATGCGATGGGTGAACCAGATAAAGGAAGAGGTGAAGCACACATCAAAAAGCTCTTGGGTAACAAAGGCTATGTTGAGGCGATATACATTAACTTCGTTGATATTGTGGCTCTTTTTTTTGATCTGATTGATCAAGAGAACCCAGTGGAAAAGACATTCGCTAGGTATTCTAATCTTGGATACGCAAGCGAAATCATGACAACGATCAAAGGGATAGCACATTCCCCAGCAGACCTTCCAGCCAATCAGCAACCGATGTTCAAAGCAAAGTTTCTCCTCAAGGAGCTCTTGCGACTTTGCCAAGGAACAGAATTTCAGTTTCACGAGCTATGGACACCTGCCTTAGTAGTAACGGTCGCTAGAAAGCTTTTCAACACTGTCCATCCCGCATTAGGACCGCTGCATGCATGCTCTGTGCTGCGAAAAGTGAGAATCCTCATCTCATTGGCAGGTCCTGTCGCTCTTGAGTCTTATCCGCTAGAAATGCTTCTGAATTCAATTCGGAAATACATTGTAGACTCTGAGTGCGCAGATGACGCTCTCGGAATGAGCCAGTATCTTCTTTCTGAGGGATCCCGGCATCTGGCCAACACCCCAGCGTTCCTTGCTGGATATGCACTATCGACCCTAGCTTCCCTTAGGGTGTTTCTCGAGTCGAGTCAAGCGAGTACAACACAAGAAAGCCAATTCAAAGCCACTATGAATAAAGCGCAAAGGTTTCATGAATGGTTCAGCAAATATCTAGAGGAGTATGACTCTCCAGGGTTTAAAACTGCTGATCAGAGTAAAGCTTTCAAGTCTATCACCCAATCAGCGGCCCACATACGATCATCTGGAAACGCCGAACGGGGCACTTCTGAGAGCAAACTCTTATTGGAGATCCTTGAAGATGGCAGATCTGATTCTCAACTTCTGAATGATTCATCCCGCCAGCTTGCTCTCGGACTTCTCTGCGGTGACTTCAGCATTCCCCAATCAAGTAGGGAAGATATCATTGAAACCGACAAGGATGCAATAAAACACGCGACATCTATTTGGAAGAGCTGCAACAGTAACGAATTGAGTGATGAATATCTATCATGGGCTGGCAGAGTCGTTGGGCGATCCTTTTCGGCATCTGGTGAGATTCCCCAGGGTATCCTACGAGAATCTCAATTAGACCGGTACCAGAAGATCGCACCTGGGCCTAACGGGTCCGAGATGGGCCTTCTATACCTGCTCCAGAATTTGATATCGAATCCAGATTCTCTGACTGCAGGTCTAGCCGAAGCTGCATTAAGATCAACCGTTTCCCAAGCAGCATTGCAGGAAGATGAGCCACTTGTGATGGCATGCCAAAGAAGTCTCACGGAATCACTTTTGCTCACCTCTCAGTGGGGCGCCTACAGGTCTCCCCCATCTGATCAAGGAATTGCCTTGTCGCTAATAGACGATGATGCAGTGTGGGCTGAAAACATATCATCCAAAAATTGGCTACCTCAGTTGAGCGCGTATCTAGCTCAGTCTGTACCAGACTCGATTATTCTTTCCTCCCTCTCTCCTATTTTGGCACAGGTAGAAGGGTTTGCCGAAGACGCATTTCCATTTGTCATCCATTTGGTATTATACTTCCAACTGAACCAGCACGAAACCCTCAAGCGAAATTTGTCTGCAGCTCTCAAAGAATGGTTGCGGTGCACGGATTCAGACGCCAAAGACAACCTAGAGCTTCTGATTAACACTCTTCTGTATCTCAGAACACAAGAATATCCGAAGGAAAGCTCAATCGCCGACAGATTAAACTGGCTGGAGGTTGATTATAGCCTTGTGTCGGCCTCTGCATCCCGGTGTGGCATGCACAAAACAGCGTTGCTATTTGCTGAGTTGGTTTCATCCGAAACCTCGCGTTCTTCTAGGCGCTCGTCTGCAGTTCGAGAGACTGACATAAGTGAGACCTTGCTCACGATTTTCGAGAATATTGATGATCCGGATGCGTATTATGGTCTTCCGGAAGAAGCCAGTCTCTCGAGAGTATTGGCCCGTATAGAATATGAGAATGATGGACTTAAAAGCCTTGCATTCCGAGGAGCTCAATATGACAGCAATATCCGCTTCAGGGACCCAATGTCACAGTCTGATGGGCAGTCTTTAGTCAAGGTCTTGAGTCAAGTCGGCCTTTCAGGCTTATCCAATTCGCTCCTTCAAACACAGCAAAACCTAGAGACCACGCCTGAATCTTTGGAAAGCACGTTTGGTACCGCTAGAAGACTTGAAATTTGGAATCTTCCGGCTCCAGCAAGTGATAATCACGCCGTCACTGTCTATAAGGCATACCAAAGTATCTACCAGGCAACTGATCTTGGGGTTGTCCGTTCTGCAGTCCACGACGGATTTAGCCGCACAATGAGAAGTTTGAAAGACCACGGGCTCAATGCTACAGCTCTCAGGAAACGGCTTGGTGCTCTGGCCTCCCTAACCGAACTCGATGATGTCCTAGGAGTCTCTGACACAGCGGAAATGGCGCAAATCCTAAACAAGTTTAAGGATCGAGGTGAATGGATGAGAAGAGGCTTGTAAGCATTGAAATTTGATATTGGGAATGTATTAGTCCTAACTTAAAACAGATATGACAGCGTCAGCCAAATCTTGTCTTGCCGCGGAACAGCAATGAGTTTGCTCAGCCAGAGGAATACCCTCCAAAATAATATCAAGCTTTCGGTTAGGGCCGCAAGACAAATGGAGATTGAAGCTATGATTACAGCTTCTGGAATTTATCGATACCACCAGGCAACCCAAGAAAGCCTCAATATATCGACTGCCCTTACAAAATTGATATCATCTTGCGCAAACCTCGATCTACATGTCGATGCAGCTATTCATATCGAAGCAGCCAACTCACTCTGGGACTATGGAGAAATGAGCACCTCTATTCGAATGCTTCAAGGGATTGACAGAGACTCATCCCTGCGCAAACAAACCATTCCAGTCAGTCGCTCCGACTTGCTTTCCAAGATCGGATACCAGGTTTCCGTTGCCAGACTCGAGAAGCCGCAAGATATTCAGAAAAAGTACTTGGAGCCAGCCCTAAAGGAACTCAAAGGTAAAGGCGAGGGTCGCGAAGCTGGACTGGTCTTTCACCAATTCGCCACGTTTTGCGATCAGCAACTGCAAGATCCTGATGGATTAGAAGACCTTGCTCGACTTCGCAATCTCAAGAAAGCCAAGAGTGACGAAGTATCGGAGCTTAAAAGTTTAATATCCGCCACGAGAGATACACAACTCAAGACTCGCTACTCCCACGTTCTGAATAAGGAAAAGCAATGGCTAGATTTAGACGATCAGGAATTGCGCCGAGTTGAACAAACGCGCGGCGAGTTTGTCCGGCTGAGTCTCGAGAATTACCTACTATCGCTGATCGCTTCTGATGAGCATAACAATGATGCATTGCGTTTTACAGCTCTGTGGCTTGAAAGAGCAGATGAGGAAGTGACGAATAAGGCTGTCTCTCGCTATCTTCCTCAAGTCCCTACAAGAAAATTTGCCGGTCTCATGAATCAACTTACTTCCCGACTTCAGGACCAAGAGACTACCTTTCAACAGCTTTTGATGGAACTTGTCTATAAGATCTGCGTCGATCATCCGTATCATGGCATGTATCAAATCTGGTCCGGAACCAAGGCCAAGGCTCAGCAAAAGGATGAAGTGGCGCAGCTGCGTGTTAAGGCCACCGACCGAGTAGCTCATCGGCTCATTTCTACCAAGTCTGTTGCCGATATCTGGGTGTCAATCGACAAGACAAGCAAATACTACCATGGTCTTGCTATGGATAGAAACCCCAACAAATACAAGTCTGGAGCCAAGATGGCATTAAAAGACTCGTCAGCGGGTCACAATCTGATCAACTGCCTCGCAAAATATCGCGTTCCTCCACCGACAATGCATATAGAGGTCTCCACCACGAAAGATTACTCGAATATCCCAATCATATCAAGGCTAGATCCCAGCATGACCATTGCCTCTGGAGTGAGTGCGCCCAAAATCATCACGGCGCTTGGAAGCGATGGTTTACGCTACAAGCAATTGGTGAAAGGAGGACACGATGACCTGCGACAAGACGCGATAATGGAACAGGTTTTCTCAGCGGTGTCTTCGTTGCTGAAGCTTCATAGAACCACTCAACAACGAAATCTCGAAATCAGAACGTACAAAGTGCTGCCGCTCACTGCATCCTCAGGTTTGATCGAATTTGTACCAAATACCATCCCGCTTCATGAATTTCTCATGCCAGCACACGAGAGGTACTATCCCAAGGACCTGAAAGGTTCACAATGTCGAAAGGAGATCTACAATGTCCAAAGTCGAACAGTGGAAACTCGAATCAGCACTTATCGAAAGGTTACCGAAAAGTTTCATCCTGTGATGCGATACTTTTTTATGGAGAACTTTGTCGATCCTGACGACTGGTTTGTCAAGCGATTGGCGTACACAAGAAGCACAGCGGCGATATCCATGCTAGGTCATGTTTTGGGTCTCGGTGACAGGCATGGCCACAATATCCTGCTAGATACCAAGACAGGAGAAGTCGTACACATCGATCTTGGTGTGGCTTTCGAGGCTGGTCGAATTCTACCTGTGCCGGAGCTAGTACCTTTTCGACTTACCCGGGACATCGTGGACGGAATGGGAATTACCAAAACCGAGGGCGTGTTTCGTCGCTGTTGTGAATTTACGCTGGATGCGCTGCGTGAGGAGCAATACTCAATCATGACCATCCTAGACGTGCTGCGATATGATCCCCTGTATACTTGGTCTATCTCTCCGCTGCGACTTGCTAAATTGCAAAAAGCTCGACACATCGACGAGGGGGCAATGGATGATGCGGAGCAAAGCGAGGCCGAGACGAAAAAAGGCAAGAAACCGGCGAGTCACATCAATGAGCCGTCAGAGGCAGACCGCGCGCTGGAGATTGTGAGGAAAAAATTGTCAAAGACTCTGAGTGTAACGGCGACAGTCAACGACTTGATCAACCAAGCGACGGATGAGCGAAACCTGGCTGTGCTATATTCTGGTAAGTGGAGTTACACGTTTAATTCTGAGGCTAAGAAGCTAATTTTGCTATAGGATGGGCGGCATATGCTTAGAGCATCCGTATTTGCAATGGTGTGGGGATGTTTTTAGATGATGTGTTGCATTAGTTGGTAGCGCCGCATATGTACATAGGCATAGGAATGACCTGTCAAGCGCCCATGCCGTGGGCTTGGGTTATCGATTTGGAGTGTCGTGATATCCAAGACAAGAGCAAATCACAACCAATAGTTAACTTTACGTGCTCGTAGAATAGTATCAAGCGTGTTTATTGCTGATTTTCGAGTACTGACTTGACTGCGCTTGGCTGATAGGCCTGGTTTAGATCCGGTGATGGACGTTCGGAGTTAAGACCTGTCAAGCCAGGGTGAATGTTCAGCTCCACCAAATTCCGTTATCTTATCGTCCTGGGTGACATAACCACTCCTCAGCTTCACCAGTCTCCCGCCTGTATGTCGACACCCAGCTGGCAATCTAAGCCAAACCTTCTGCCCTAGCTCATCTTGATCTTGGGTCATTCCAAACGGGGCTGCTTCTTGGTTGTTCGAGCGGCAAAGACAAAACCAAAACCAAGCCCAAAAAAACAAGGACGAAAAACACCACCGCAATCTATCGCCACCAAACGCTCTTCCGCCATCCACCTTGCTCTCTGGTTCCAACGCCGCAAAAAACACCCACCAACCCGCACCTATTGCCCGTGAGGCCGAGGCCTGCGTGACAGCTCCATTAAGGTTGTGCCAGGCCTCCATCGCTCCATGCAATCCGTGCCAGCCGATCCGGCCTCCCCCTCCCGGCGCCGCCCGCGTCTCGACTCCTCCTCTTCCACCTCACCGGCCGCCGCACCGAAGCGCCCCCGCATCACGAATCCTCCCGTCATGGCCAGCGCAAAAGCCCGGGGAAAACTCCCCGAGACCATAGACCTGACCAAGAAGACTGCCTTCCAACCTTACATGGGCGCCAAGAAACTCGTCATCAAGAATCTCCGTGCCCCGACGAGCCGTGATGTCCAGGTTGCCGAGTATTATTCCCGGACAGACAAGGAGCTTGAGGGCGCGTTGGAAGCTGTGTTTGCGGGGAGGAAACCAGATGTTCCGCTTGAGCGACTATACAGAGGCGTCGAGGATGTGTGTCGCAAGGGAGACCCAGGCAAGATTTATAAGATGCTCAAGGATCAAGTTGAGGCGCATCTGCAGCGCGTTATCCTTCCCAGAATACAGCGAAAAGGGGGCATTTCTCATCTCGATACTCTGAGGAGCGTTCTGGCGGAATGGAAGACGTGGAATACGCAAACGGTATTGTCCGGCGAGATTCCCGCCCTACTGGATGACTACTCACTGTGACTCTAGGTGTTAATTCGATCAACGTTTAGCTTCCTTGATCGGACGTATCTACTTCGAGAGAACCTTCCATCTATCAATGATATGGCAATCACCCAATTTCGAAGAACGGTATTTCCATCGCAAACGCATGCGTACGAGAATTGCCCCGGAAAGAAGTCCGTCGCCGGCATGTGTGAGCTTATCGAGTATGACCGAAGAGGTGATGACCTGATGGATGGGGCTCTACTCAAGGACTCAATTAGAATGTTATACGTGCTGAGCGTATACGTGAAACACTTTGAGCCCGTTTTCCTACAGCAGTCTGAGACGTACTTCAAAGAATTTGGAGAAGCGTGGAGCACTTCTGGTCTCAAAGAGTACATCTTAGTCTGCGAGAAGCTGCTAAAAAGGGAAGACTACCGGTGTATCGTCTACAATCTCGAAACCACCACGGAAAAACAACTCATGGATTCCGCGCATTCCAACTTGATCGATTCCTACTCCGACACATTGTTGAATAGCGGAAGTCTTTCGAAGCTTCTGGCCGATAAAGAAGTTGACTCAATGAAGGCTCTATACGACCTTCTCCGACTGTCCGGTATTCAGAAGAAGATGAAGACGCCGTGGGGCGACTACATTCGGGCAACTGGTGCAGCTATCATTGGGGATAAAGACCGGGGTGAGGAGATGGTTCTCCGCCTGCTAGAGTTACGGAGATCCTTGGACCTTATGATCCGAGATGCCTTCGGCAAGGACGAAGACTTCCTTTGGGAAATGAGGGACGCATTTGGAAAATTTATGAACGATCGCAAGGTTGCTTCCTGCTGGAACACGGGCACCTCTAAGATTGGAGAAATGACTGCCAAGTATATTGATATGCTGCTCCGAGGTGGCCTTAAATCGCTACCCAAGGAACTTCTATCGGATGTAAAGGATCGGGCAGCCGCTGAAAAGGAGGGCCAATCCAGTACTGCCGACGAGGATGCAGAGCTGGATCGGCAACTGGACCAAGCGCTCGAACTTTTCCGATTTATCGAAGGTAAAGATACCTTCGAGGCTTTCTACAAAAAAGACCTGGCTCGTAGGCTATTAATGGGCCGCAGCGCAAGTCAGGATGCGGAGCGAAACATGCTCACGAAGCTTCGGAGCGAGTGTGGCTCCAACTTTACGCACAACCTGGAGCAAATGTTCAAGGACCAAGAGCTTGCCAAAGATGAGATGGACTCTTACAAGCAGTGGTGTCAAGGAAGTGCTGAGCGAAAGGCTCCATTGGACCTCCAGGTCATGATCCTCTCCGCTGCTGCATGGCCAACATACCCGGACATCCGGCTCAACTTGACAGATGAGATTGCTACGCAGATTGAGCGGTTTGACAAATACTACAAGAACAAGCACACTGGCCGTGTCCTCACTTGGAAGCACTCGCTAGCGCACTGCTCCATCAAAGCCACTTTTGCTAAGGGCTCTAAGGAGCTTATGGTGTCGGCATATCAAGCAGTTGTACTCATCATGTTCAATAGTGTCTCGGTTGATGGATTCTTGACATATGAGCAGATTTCTACCGGCACTGGTCTCCAAGGTGGTGATCTCGATCGCACCTTGCAGTCTCTTGCTTGTGGGAAAGCGAGGGTCTTGACAAAACATCCGAAGGGGCGCGAGGTAAAGTCGACTGACACATTTACATTCAACAACAACTTCACAGACCCCAAGTACCGCGTTAAGATCAACCAGATTCAGCTAAAGGAGACCAAGGAAGAGAACAAGGCAACTCACGAAAGGATCACACAAGACCGACGCTTTGAGACTCAAGCAGCTATTGTCCGAATTATGAAAAGCCGAAAATCAATGGGGCATGCGGAGCTAGTGGCCGAAGTGATTAATATGACCAAGAAGAGAGGAAGCGTGGAGCCGGCGGCGATCAAAAAGGAGATTGAAAGGTACGTGTTGATCCGGCGGACGTCACTACGAATTCTAACAAGTAAACCTATAGCCTTATTGAAAAGGATTACATAGAGAGAGAGGGCAACTCTTATGTATACCTTGCTTAAATTTGAAATACGGCGCCAAAGGTCGTCTTGGTTCATATGTGTGGATGAGATGAGACTTATGGGGATGACTCACGAAAGCTATGTTAAGGAGAGCAAATCCAGCTTATTGTTAGCTGTGCGTTAATAGTAAATCACGACACGGGGCAGAATACGCCATCATTCTCAGTCAATAGAACGGCGATAGATTCCTTTCAGGAAGTAAACGGATACCAGCGAGTGGATGAGCTGAGTTGCCCAAGACGGGGGGAAAAGTAAGCCAATTGACAGCAGGGGCTTACGGGGCCTTGCTCAGAAATATCCGCGCTGAATTGAGCTATTTTGTTAAACGAACAGATGTGAAACTTGGTCAATCGCCCTTTGGCGGCTGGCTCGGCTTGCAAGGTTATCTAGCACTGATGGCTCTATCAACACGCCGCCGAAATTCTACTGTCATGTCTCGCTCGTCCAAACTCGCATACTCGCATTACAACCAAGGCCTCTGTGGTGTGACATTTTATCGTCTTACTGTCGTCATAACAAAGTGCTGGCGTCTCTCTCATAAACTGCATACTGCAATGTGGTCGGTGTACTGATGGTAACCAAATAAGGTGGTTTAAAAAAGTGGCGAGACGAAAATAAAAGAGTGGTAACGCATGCATGAAGATCAATGAAACTTTGCACACCGGGGGGCCTCATTTTTAGGCTTGAAAGATGCACCCAAGCCCCATCAAAGAACCCCCAAGGTATTTTGAGTTGCCTTTTACATCGAAAGGCCCATTGTTGATTTCAAGTTCCTGTAGCACCTACCCTAAATCTTGCCGAGGCCGCAGTTTGGCTACCCACGAACAGCAACATGAATATTGGCATGAAGCACCTCCCAGTAGAAAGGGGGCCTTGGATACCTCCCTGACAACCACGACGTGTCAATCGTTAAGAGGGTTGGCGTTTTGATGCAATCCGCCTACAGTTGCCACTTCTACTTCTCTACCTGCACTGCATTGAATAGAGGGAGACTCGCCAGACCCCGACCCAGAGACAGATGTCTTCTCGATGCATGTCAATCCTTTCTCCTATGATTGGGTCATTTCGAATGTCTTTTGAAAATTACAAATCGGAAGGACCGGACTTCTGAGACATTATGGCGGCCACTAGTATATGCTACTTGGTAGTATCCAATTCGGCCAAGCCCGCAACCATTGAAAGTGCACTTATGCTACGTACCCTCATCAAAAACAGCCGGCAAGGCAATGAGAGGTTGTGGCTACTTAGGGTCTGCCTTGCCGCACATTTCGATCGAAGATGGTGTCATCATGAGTTGAAAGAGAGAAACTGTATTCTGAACATCACGCTGGCTGGAACGCCTTCGCTTCTGCTCCGCACGAGGCATCCTTGAGGCAACCGTTCTGCAACCTAAGGGGTGGGTTGAAACGCCTTCTACTATTTGTCGTCTTCCACTGAGTTGCGCCCACCGTGCAACCCAAGACCGTATACTGGCTCAATTCAACCGGCAGCTCCTTGCATCATCGTTGGGGGGCGGTGACGTTTCTGGCATTCCGAAGTAGAGCATCAACCATTCTGGTTTTTCGGGATCGGACAAATAGCAACCTAAACCGAGGAAACCAGAAACGTAACGTGGAAGCACAACGCGTCACAGGACGGGATAACCGCTGTTGGTCTGGCAACAAGGCTCAGGTTCGTGGGCACAACAGAAGCGCGTGCTTCGTGCTACAAGACAAATGGGTGAATCCGAACTCAAGCTTATCACGAATATTTCATTCTGATTTTATCAGAACCCTTCCCCGGCCGTGCACTTCCGCCTCGTTTTCCATGAGCACGCGGACCTGGCCTGCGAAAAGATACAAGTTGCAACCACTACAGTGTGATATTTTTTGCATCGGTGAATCACTTGAGCGCTGTGACATGGCAGCTTGGATTGAAAACCAAAAAAAGCAAAAGTAAGCTAGCCTGGCCGGGCGTCTGCATTGCTTACGGACTGGGGGTCATCAATGGATTGATTAGGATGATGCGGGGTGTTGTTCCTCAGCCAGTTGGCCTCTTGAAAGGCCATTTCCCCCCCTTGACCCATGAGTTTGCTGATTGACCTACCTACACAATCCGGGCGGAATGATGGCGTAAAAGGACGGGTCACACGGCTGAAAGATAGCTAAGGAGTCTGCGGTGCCAAGGCCAAGTGCGCGCCCGTCGGAAGGCGGTGCATGACTGCAACTGTATGCGGCCCATCGAGCCATTCAGATCCGGGTGCTGGGCCTCGTTTCTGCAGTCGGTCTATGCTCAGGCAATGCTACCCTCCGCCACCTGGGCCTGGACGGAATCGGGACTTCGGGGGACCCAGAATCTCTGGTCGAAAAGCAGGTTTGGCCTCGATTTCTTGCAGCAGCTAGCGCGAACCCTCCCAGGCCAACGAGGAGCAGGTGCAGCGGGCTCTGCAATGGGGCTGGCTCATGGGTCATGCATCCTGTGAAACACTCTGACTTTGGGTTGCAGTGCTCCAGGCCATGTCGATTGAGGAATCGCCCACCATGCCTTTGCCCCCCGTCTGTTGTATACCTTCACTTTGGGTTTCGTGAACTAGTTCTGCCCTGGCACCTGTAACCATGGGATAGCCGGAGGCCCTGATATGACCAGATTTGTGGCAAATGGCATCCTTACACAAACACAGCACGGCAGTGCATCATCGGCAAGTGCGTAAATACAAAACTAGACACCGGCCAAGGCCAAAATCGTCCGATGATAGATGCCTAATCTCACCATTTGCACAACCGTAGGTTGTTGAGAAAAGTCCACGACAGCAAAGGTTACGCAACGTCTTTGGAGCCAACACTTTTCCTTCTTGTGGTGCTTCGCATCTTTGCCGGTCCAGGTAATTACTTCTCAGCCTAGAAGGCAAGGCATACGAATGCTGAGCCGCGATTCTGAGCCCCAATAGCCCTGTCTGCGTAGGTTCACCGACCACATCGGCCAAGAGCTGGAAGTAGGCATCAGCCGAATTATCCAATTTCATGGGCAAAGGGTCACCCGGACGCCTGCATGTTGGCCCTCTCGTAAGTGCAATTCAGCAACACATTCCAAATTGCCGATTGGATCGTGTGTCAGATGCAGGCAAATGGAAGAGTTGCCGAGTCCGGTCTGTGTCTGCACGGTGCAAGGTGGGCGGAAAGATAAGCCGGACATAGAAGCAGTCAAAGCGCAAGAGAAGAGAAAAGAAAAGAGGGTGTAGGTATGAGTTGGACAAAACGGGCTGCAAGGGTGGTTGTCGTGTCGTGTCGAGCCGCACTAGCTATTCGGCTGGTTGCCTCATATTGCGAACCAGGGCGAACCAACCTTTACCCCCCTTCACTCCAAAGGAGTAATATTCGTCTTCGCAATGGAACCCGCCGTGGCTATCATGCCTACGAAAGTACGCCAGAGGCTTGATTCCATTTCCTGCGGCAAGCCTGGCGTCATGGAAAATGCAGGGTTGAAATCTGATTCCCAATCGGCACCTAACGGCGTCGTGTAAGTCTGTCTTGAGGTTGAATTGCCGACATGCCGGTCAAATTGCGGCATCTGTGATTTGACGATTCGACTAAAAGATCCACGGCGAAAATAAGAAGAGGAGAAAGCTGTGTCTCGACTCGAACCAATCTCGAACCCGATTCGTGCAGATGCTAGCTGTGATGGTCGGCCAAGACACCATCAACCTGAGAGACTACCCCTCTTCCATGTTTGCCTCACTCTGCCAGGTCAGATAGATGCCACCCTCCATCTTTCCATTCACACGCCCATCTGGAGAGGCTATTCGCCTCACTTTTTTGTTTGTTGGCGGATCATGCCCGGTTTCCGAGGCCCTGCAAATCGACATCTTGGATTCGCCAATGGCCAGAGAGGTCCTGGTCTGATATGGTATCTCGAGCAGCTATATCTTGACCAGGTTCCCCCGTCATGACTTAGTCGAGAAAACCGGCCACCCAGCCATTCTATCAAAACCAAAGCCAAGTCAATATGAAGGACGGTTTCATTCAGCTCTCCCAGGGAGACGGGCCCCCGGCCCTTCAAGGACCTCGGGGACCTCAAGGACCTCCAATCAATCCTACAGCTCAGGGAGGTCCTCCCCGTTTGCATCCGGTTAACCTCCCCACCATGCGACCACCAAACCCACAAACTCAGAATGGACTCCCCCCCCCTCCTCAACATCAGCCCATGATGCAAGTGGCCCCTCAGCCGTATATACCCCCTCCACCACCAGACGCTGTTCCCAGGGATCTTCAGCCTCTAAACCTTAGAACTCAGGGAATGACTAGGCTCTCGTCTGAGATTTCTGACCTTCGATCAGAAAATTTGACTGAGGCTCAGGCCCGCGAGCGTCTATCTACTTATGTAATCGTCCGACTTGTGAAGACAGACGACCCCCATGAGGTTGATGAGGAGGGCTACCCTGTGAAGCCCACTTGGGAGAGGGTCCGAATCAGTGTGGAGGACGACGTATCGCAGCAGGAAGCGCGCCGACAAGTTCGAAATCTTGAACAAACTACAAAATCTGTCATCGAAAAAAAGGCGGGCTGCATCCCTGCCATCCAGCGACAGCTTGAGCGTGCCCGGGAGAGACTTTCACAACCGGACCCAGACAAGAGATATTGTTACACATTAGTCCAGTTTGAGTCAAGACTAAGACGCCTTGATGACGAGGTCAAGTATCTCGACAAATACGCCAAGAGGGACAAGCACAAAAAGGAGAAGAGATACGTCAGTACCTCGAAGAAGAGCAAGTCGAAACACAAGTACGAAACAGTAGCTGTTACGGCATACTTTAAGAGAACTCCTAGACCAGAGCAAAGTGGTCTGATAATGCTCAGAGATCAGGAGTCGATGAATGAAAGAATGATGGTGCAACCGCAGTCACAACTGCCCCTGCAGCGGGGCCCAATCCAACAAGCATCTCTTCCACAAGCAGCTTTCCAGCAAGCACCACCCCCAACCGCTCCCCAAAACCACAATCAACAGCAGCCTCCCCGCCCCCCGCAAGCACAGCATCCGCTGGTTCAGAATCCTCAGCAGGGCCACTCTCCTCCTCAAGGACAGCCTCTCCCGCCGGTGAAAGGTCCTCCACAGAGTCCACAAATTATAACAGTCACTCCGGGCAAGGGCAAGGACAAGACCAAAATGGAGAGCATAAAGGGCAAGAAGCCCAAAGGCCGCCACAGCTCTGAAAGCTCCTCATCAGTTAGCTATGATTATGATTCGGCGTCTGATGCAAGCGACGCCGAAACACCACTCTCATCTATTAGTTCCGACTCGCGCACTCCAAAATATCGTCGGGGACGAAGCCCAACTCCTGCCTATAGAAACCCGGAGCACTACGGGGTTCCTGGAGTCACTAGTCCTCGACTCCATACAAGGAACGAGTCGGAGCATGTCTTGCAACCCTACACGGCGGGCCCTACGCCTGCAATACCACTACGAACTCGAACCCCTCGGCGAGTGGTGGTTCAACGCCTGGATGAGGACGACCAGGGCTACGCACCACGACGCGCGCCACCGCCGCGGATTATTCAAGAAGAATACCGCCATGTGTCATCCCCTGAGGTGCGGCGAGAGGTTCTGCGGGATGATATCAACCGCACCGACAGACGCATCCACAGATCACGAGTCAATGCAATACACCGTGACAAGGACGTGCCCTTGGACAACGATCGAATCGATCGCCTCGGCGAAGACATTCGCTATCGGGATCAGCTAGAAAGAGAGCTCCATGAAGAGGGTAATCGCTGGCCTGAGCCAAGGGCCCAGCACTTTATGCGTGCAAGGGTGAACGGGAGGATTGATGAGTCGAGGAGAGACAACCCTTTTCTCTCGACTGGTAGACGGGGTGTGGTGGATAGGAGTTACATCCGTGATTAGGGCAGAATGCCGAGGAGGAGATATAGAAACATGCTATGAGTGTAACATCTTTTTTAAAACCTTTCTTATGTAGGCTATTCGGGAGTGGAGTTCGTTATTAGGAATTGGGACAAATTGCTGGAGTTAGGAGGTAGCAGTGCAGTGGTAATACTGGGAATATTAAGAATAGTTCAAAGCAGATTGACATGTGTACTTTTGTTGATCTTTATTTCGTCAAAGCACTTGCCATCTTGCATTAAAGCAATTGTTCAACTTGCGTAGTTCGGGCGGGGGTAGTTGTTTTAGCTGTTTAATGGATTCCCATGGGGCGTGTAGTGATCATGTGACTAAGCGACACAAATTAACGAGGGGCTTTCGCCGTCGCGACGGGACGCGTTACTGGAGGCCCCAGTCGGCCATTCAACAGTACCTGTGGCAGCCCAGGACTGCTTTTGCAGCCACTCAGCGATCACTTTCGAGTAACCTTTTGTTGAGAGCCAGGCTTGTGCTTCTGACTGGCAGCGGCTTGGTTTATGACGGTCGGCATCGCCCGTCTTGCAATTCGATCCTCGCCGACCCGTGGCATCCTTTTTTGGGCTGTTGTCCAGCAGTCTCATGTTCACACGCAGCCCTCGACCTGCCTTGACACCATGTTTGCCAAAGCTAACAAGGACTATGAGGCCAACAAGGCTCGGGGAAATCAGCTAGCAAAGCAGCTATTTCCCTCGAGCAGCCCCAGTGCGCCCAATGCCGATATCCGTGACCAGCTCAAGAAGCCGGGCAATGCCTTTGCGTCGGCGAGGAACCCTCAGTTTTTATCCAGCCAGCTCGGTGGGCGATCGTCAAATGCAAACCAGTTACCTGCCAATCCGACACCTGGCAACCCGGCTCGCGGCTCACTAGCTATGCTATACGGATCATCAAACAAGTCGTTCAAGGAGGAACCGAGTGTCGTCGACCTCACCGAATCCGAGCCCCCCAAATCAAAGATCCACGAGGCGGTCTATTTTGCCGAAGACGACTTCAGCGACGATGAAAACCTGGATCTTGACTTTGAAGCTCCTTCTGCACTACCTACTCTCCCCTCGGGCGCTGCCACCAAACCAGTTTCCTTTGACAGCATGCCCCCGCCCACATCGACTCAGAGCGATGTAAAGATACCTTGGTCTTCATCGCCCCCCTCGCACTTTCAACCACCTCTACGAACGCCGTCGACACTCGGGGCAGCTTCGATGGGGCTGAAACGCGAACCTACAGAAAACGAAGACTCATCCAACCCACCTGCCCAGAAAAAGGCCAAGCGGCGTGTTCTCCCACCGAGTTTTCGATATGAGGACCCCGAGGAGGATCTCGAAGACGACAATTTTGGGGCGAAGACACCTGCTCGCAAGCCCAAAGGTCCAATGTGGGATCCGACAGCTAGTGCCGTGAAGGAACGCAAATCCAAATTGAAAAGCCAACGTCAACAAAAAGAGGCTACACCAAATAATGATCACTCTGCTCCTGAATCCGATCGCCTTGTCGTTGAGGGAACGTCCAGGACCAAATCCAAAAAGAACGTGGCCATTTCTCTCAGTGATGAGCAGAGACATATTTTGGATCTAGTTGTCGATCAGAATAAAAGCGTGTTCTTCACCGGCCCAGCTGGTACCGGAAAGTCAGTCCTTATGAAGGCTATCATCACAGATCTGCAGAAGAAATACGCAAAGGATCCGGATCGGGTGGCTGTAACAGCTTCCACCGGTCTTGCTGCGTGTAATATTGGCGGAATTACGCTTCACAGCTTCTCTGGTATTGGACTAGGAAAAGAGGATGCCCCGACTCTGGTGAAGAAGATTCGACGTAATCCCAAGGCCAAGAACCGCTGGCTACGGACCAGGTGCCTTATCATCGATGAAGTCTCGATGGTGGATGGAGAATTATTTGACAAACTAGACAAGATTGGAAGGACAATCCGAAATAATGGAAGGCCATGGGGTGGCATCCAGCTTGTCATCACGGGAGACTTTTTCCAGCTGCCACCAGTTCCTGAATTTGGAGCTAAGCGAGATATAAAGTTTGCTTTTGACGGTGCAACTTGGAATACCTCGATCGACCACACTATTGGCCTCACCCAGGTGTTCCGTCAACGTGATCCTCAATTTGCAAAGATGCTGAACGAGATGCGCTTGGGAAGAATATCCGAAGACACTGTCCGCGCCTTTAAAGCTCTTTCACGACCGCTTGAATTCGAAGATGGCCCGGGTGCGACAGAACTATTCTCTACGCGTGCCGAAGTAGAGGGATCGAACGAAAAACGTTTAAGAGATTTGCCTGGGACAGTTCGACGGTACGAAGCCAATGACACCGGTCCCGAAGCTACTCGAGATAAGCTCCTGGCGAATATGATGGCACCTAAATCCATCGACTTGAAGGTCGGCGCCCAGGTCATGCTTATCAAAAACTTGGATGACAATTTGGTGAACGGGTCAATCGGAAAAATCATTGCGTTTGCAGATGAAAAGGCATATGAAATGAGCACCTGGGACGGCGATGGCAGCGACGAAGACCCCATGGCCAAGGCCAAGAGGAAACTGGCTGGATTTAGCCGCGATGGAACCGGCTCTGGGAGCTCAGGGCCCTTGTTTCCAGTCGTAGAATTCACACCCCTTGGTGTCAAGCGCGCTATCATTATCGTGCCTGAGGATTGGAAGGTTGAGCTGCCCAACGGCGAGGTTCAAGCCAAACGTGTTCAGCTGCCTCTGATTCTTGCATGGGCTCTATCAATCCACAAGGCTCAAGGCCAAACCCTGGAACGAGTCAAGGTCAATCTGGGGCGAGTCTTTGAAAAGGGACAGGCCTACGTCGCTCTAAGTCGGGCTACAACCCAGGCGGGTCTCCAAGTTCTAGGCTTTGAAAAGGGGAAAGTTATGGCCCATCCCCGAGTCGTCGCCTTCTACAACAAGCTCTACTCTGCAGAAGAAGCCAACGGGAAAAAGCCGGAGTCTGTTTCTGATTTCCTAACAAATCGAATCGGGCCTGCAGCTCAAACCCAAAAAAAGACTTCAGCAATTGATCTGGACGACGATGAGGACGCATTGCAGTCATATGGTTACTAGCAGCGTTGATTTCAGGTAACGGGTCGGATTAATCATTTGGCGACAAGTATATTCATGATTGATTTTGGGATGGGCATACGGAGTTTACACGGAGGCAGGTGACGGGAGGGAACGGTATTAGATATCCATTCGACTCGCGGGGCCCCTAAAAACTTGGCGAATAAATATGTTGAGAAACTCTCAAAATTACGAAAACTAAACATAGAAAACTATTATCGTTTGTTGAGACTCAGTTACATTGGACATCTGCGAGAATGCGGCCCGTGTGTCGTTAACGTGCATGTTTGTTAATGCCAGGCCCTTTGATTGGCAGGCTTCAGTCCCCAGGGATTCATCCGACCTGAGACCAAAAAAAAAGGGTTTGCGAGATGCCGGAACCAAGAGTTAGACCCTTATCCCTCAAAGTAGGGCCGAGTCGACGCACCCCAAACAAGGTTTTGAGTCCCGAATTTGTGCCCTTGCTGAGGTCAGACGACCGCAGACGGCTAAGGAGAAGGAAAAAAAAAAAACACCTTATCGATAAGGAAAAGGTCGGTGGTGGGAGGCTGCCGCCGGTATGGGGCAAGCTTCTGTGTGGAAAGTTGAATCTCGCAAACCCCAACGCACACGACACATCAACACAGGCCTGCCAGTCCCCCCCTCCGAGAAAGCCCCTGCGATAGCGCTACTCCATCTAGAAGCGACCGATACTCGGAATTCTGACACTCCGTCTGGCGCAACATCCGCGTTGGAGCTTGATATCTCGTCCACCCGTCCGCTCGTTGACCCCAACCCACTGTCCAGAATCCCGCCCGGCTCTAGACGCCACATCGTCAATCTAGCTTCGACAGCTACCATCCCGAGCACCTCCCACGGCATTTGCGCAGGACCCTCGATCACCCGGATACTTTAGCGGCCTCCTGCATCCTTCATCGGTGATTCAGGCACTGGGCCGTAACCCCCGGGTCTTCATGACGTCGAGGGAGTTGTGATTATCGGACATTGGTGCTCTCGCTTGGGAAAAGGAGAGCAACTGCCCCAAAAGAGAGAGGAAAAAAAAGAGAATCTTCCTCACGCGCATACGATAAGGCATTTCAACATGGCGAGCCAGTTCATCGGGTTGCACATGCGGGTGGTGCTGAGGGAGCCCGTGGCATACCAGCTCACAGGGACAGTAAGAGACGTCGAGGCTGGCAGCTACTTGACGTTGACAAATGGTATGCTCACACCCGAACCCAATTTTCATCATAGCAACTTACTAATATTTGTGTCCTTAGTCTTTGTATCTGGAACCAAGGAGTGGCACCCGCAGATGAAGATTGATGCTAGCAACATTGCGGACTTGTCTGAAATCAAAACCGACGACGCACCAACAACAACATATGCTCCGCCCCCTCCCAATCATGCCACGGTGCCTGTATACTCTCCGCCGCCGCCACAACCTGCCTTCGTGGACCCGGCGATCCTCAGTCTGGGTCGGCGGCCCACGTCTGGAACTGCATCCATGTCTGATGCAAAGGCCATCTCCGCCGACAGTGGCATCGGCGAGATGCAAGTCAACGCACCGGGTGCCGTATCCTCTGTTCCCTCCGCAGGAACACCTGTGAGGCCAACACACGACCATGGCCTGGTGAGCCCGATGGCCAACCTTGGGATTCAAAGCCCCAGGACTGAAGTAGGCAATGGTCAGGTCGTCGATTCACAGGAAACCCCCTCGCAGAAGAAAAAAAGGCGCTCCCGACAACCCAAGCAAGCAAAGCCTCAACGAGTTGAAGAAGAGGGACAGCCGGTTGAAAGTTCGCCCGCCGCCCAAGGCGGCCGTGGCAAGGGATGGCGACAAACACCCATCCTGCAGAGCACCGCATCATTTCAACCCTTTAACTCGCTAAAGCGTAATGGGAAAGGTCGAAAGGGGGGTGCAGACAATGGCTGGGCATCAGAGGATGTCACGGAAGAGATGGGCGACTTTGATTTTGAGAACAATCTCGCCAAGTTTGACAAGCGCACCATCTTTGATCAAATGCGAAAGGAAGATCAGATTGACGATGCCAGTCGGCTAGTGTCGCATAACCGCCGACCCAAGCCGGGAACTGCAGGAGGAAAGAATCTTCACTATACTGAGAACGTTCTCGACATGCCATCGACGATTGCGAAGAACAACACGGATTTTTGGAACAGTGAGGCCGACGATGGATTGAATGAGGCAGAGAGGCTCGGTCAGCAACGGGATCTGCGAAGCAGCCAAAGCAATCGAAGATCTGACAGTAAGGCCGCGCTATCTAGGCGATCCCAGTCACGCAAGGCAAGTGCCGTTGCCGTCCCTGGGGGTTTGCCGCTCAGCCGGGTCAACTCTGGCGTACGTTCAAGCCTATCTCGCTGGTCCATTTCAAGGCCAGATTCCCGCAGTACTGACAGTCGAAAACAGCAAGGACAACCGCCTGGCCTGTACCTTGTCCCATCGAACCGACGACTCGAGACTGTCTCTGCGCTCCAAATGCTGAACCTCGAGAACATCGCCGCCAATGAGGTCGGGCTGACTGAGGAGATGATGGCGGAAAATGCAGGCAGAGGCATAGCCGAGGTTGCGTTGACCGCGTTGTCTGACCCTGCCATCAAAGTTCGTTTCGGGCTTGCTGGTGCTAATCCTTCAGCGAATGCCTCCCTGAACAGCCCGACAGTGGTTATTTTGGCCGGCAATAACAAGTCGGGTACCCGAGCCATAGCCGCAGGGCGCCATCTACGCAACAAGAATGTCAACGTGTTGGTGTGTCTGGTGGGAATTGAGCGGGAACGGGATCTACTTGAGGACCTGCGACAACAAATCCAACTATATCGAAATTTTGGGGGCAAGATTCTAAGCAAGACGGAACTCTTTGAGCATTTGCGCAAGAACTCAGCGTCAGGCTCGCCCGTCTCCATTTCGCTTATTGTGGATGCTTTGCTTGGGTTGACCATCTCATTTGAAGAGTTACGAACCGGAGACCAAGCTACTGTATATGAGCTGATGGAATGGGCGAACCGCAATGAGGCATTTGTTTTATCAGTTGATGTCCCTACAGGCATTGACCCTACGTCAGGCAAGGTGGCTGTGATTGATGGGGGGCGGTTGTTCGTAACTCCCCGTTACGTGGTGGCTATGGGCGCCCCCAAGCGTGGGCTGCTGGAAGCTGTTACGCCCCCAAGGGATGATGACCCCGAGGCACTGAACCACACGGCTCACGAGGACGAATGGCGATTGTTCATTGCAGATATCGGACTGGGCAGCACTGTTTGGAGAAAGGCCGGGACTAAAATCCGACGAGGGATCGATTTTGACAACAAGTGGGTGTTGGAGATGCGGTATAGGAGTGGTGAAGAGGATTCTGGCGACGAATAAGGGCAATGCCGAAGGGGGATGGGGATTGAATAGCTGGGCCGATGGGGCATAAAAAAAGCTAAAATGGGGGACAAGCGAATTGCTCTTTGTTATCACGAAGCATTTGATTTTGATAGTTTTGGCGTTGGGGTATTGTGATCTGGCGCGAGGACAAGACGGCAGGTCACACGAGTTGCATGAGTTGATACCAATACCTAGGAGTTTTGTGTCTTGAGAATCATTTGGTCATTATCAAGCGTGACGATTTACTTGACAGTATGGGGGTATGATCAACCGTGTGTGGCCAACTCTCTGTAATCCGAAATAAAAAAAGACGTAGAACCTGCTTTATGTATTGAGGCCGCAGATGACCCGAATGGATGGAACCAGCAGAGCCAAGTCTGGAGAGCGTCGTCACTGCAGAGGCCAAGAGACACACAAGCTTTGCCAAGGCCTTATGTCCCCTGTGCAGGCTTGGCAGTGGGCACGAAAGCCTCGGCTAAGGTTTGCGGCTTGCAACGTAGAAGAACGTTTCGAAGAAAAAGTCTGGAGCGCAACAGAGTTTGAACAAAAAAATTTTGTTACTGGTAACATGGCAATGCGAATGCAGCAATTTCTTCCGGTTCACGAGTGAGGCAGCATTGGACTGGGATGAACCTCGTCTGCCGTAATCTTGTTAGGCTGTGCGCCAAGCGACACTGCCAGGGACAGAGCCAGCCTCCCCGCTCACCTCTCCAGTCCTTAAAGTCTGTCGGCCGCCGTTGGGGGAACCGCGCACCAACGACCCCGTTGCAGGGGAGATTTTTTCCCTTTCAACGTCAGTCATGCAGCAGAGTTCAAACGCAGATGGAAACTGTGTAAAAATAAAGGCTGACAACTGCCTCTCCCGGAGGGCAATATGCAGATCATCGGCCCGCCCTGAATCCGGCTTGCATTAAGGTTAGAAATTACCTACCTCCGTACTGTGGTGGTCCGTGGAGCACAGTGCGTGAGCGGCTGAGGGTTGCGGGGCGTGGCTTGCTCCGTCTGGTACTATCGGTCCAGACACCCTTTTTGTCACTCTTCATATTAGGTTATGGAGCGCGACACGAGACTGGATTGGGAACAGTTTGAGAAGTGCCTCACCATGTGGACAGGAGAAAATCAAACCTTGCGAGGGGTCTGGGCTCGAGGCCACGATTGCCTACTTTTTAGGGGTGGTGTCAGCACCCATGGACCAAAAAAGGTGCGGCTGCGAGCTTATTTCGTCAAAGGAGCCGTGGATCTGACGCGAGAGTCGGGGGTGCCGCAGCGCCTTCCACAGAGGGCGCCCGGCCAGGGGAGATTGGGAATGCAACTTGACTCAGGACAGCCCGGTTCGGGAACACGCATGACTGGAGGGCCTGCTGGGGGTGACAACATTGCCCAGTGTCGCCGTTTTGTCGTCAGCCGGAGACATTTTGCATCGCATCGCATCGCATCGCATCGCGTTCCATCGTTGGAGGGGTTTGCGCGTGCACTATTGCGCTGCGGGTATGCGTGTCTGGGAGTGAAAATTTCGGGGGGGTTTAGATACTTTGCGTTTGAGCAGGGCTTCTGCGTGGCCGTTGACGGGCCGGAAGCTTGTCGGCTCCATGTCCTGGTGCATTCTCGAAAGAGACAGGATGTGCCGTCGTCACATCACACTGTTCTTCTGTGAAGAACGCCACCTCCTCCCAGTTCGCAACCATTACGAAGAGGTCTGGCTATCCAAGCATCTCTTTGGCTGCTGTGACTCTCAGTGTTAGAAAAAGACGACCTAACCCGCCCCCAGCCCCAGTCCCACGCCCACGAGGCGTGGCATATCCCTGTCGTCACTATTCGTACCGTGCCCTCAGGCTTAGTACAGTGTGCATACTGGTGCCGCTCGCTCATCACCCCCCATCAACAGAGTAACCTGACTTCCCCATCCTCGACCAACTTGACTGAGGAGGTCCGCAATCAATCCGCTTCACCCATAACCTTAACCGAAGGTTCTCGCAGTCTGCATCCGATCAGCCTTAATTCCCAAGGAACCTTCTTTCAACGCTTGACGAGATTTCGTCGTCGCTGGTGCCCTCCCTCATTGGCGTCATCGTCCCTGATGTTCCATCCAACGACATAGCCACACCCACCACCCGCACTACGACGCACGTCCTGCCAAAAAAGGGCCAAGATTTCTCGGCGCCCAGCCTGCCATCATTAACCATCCCCCCCACCCGACGCCAATCTGTTCGAATCGTGCTTGGCTCTTCTTCGCCCTTGCTTTGCTATTCGAATACCTGTGTTTCTTCAACCCCCCCCGGCCACGGCACGTTGCACGAAACCAAAACACCGTCCCGCATCTGAATTTGACGACACTCACCCGTTGCCCGCCATCGACTCCTCCCCTCGGGGATCGCGATACTAGCGCTCCGTTCGCCTCACACGGCCCGAGCTCAAATTATTCCACCTGTCGCGCCGAAGCCATTCGACCCCCGACCCTTCCGATTTACGACCACAGGCCCAGGACACATCGCGACGAACCGAAAACAATCGAGTCCAGTCAATCCGGCTTCAACGACTGTCAGAGCCTTCAAACCGTCCAATCACTCAGATCTCATTCCCCCATGGCGCTTCTCTAGTCGGGTACGACATCCCGACTCTCATTTCGCCGTCGCTCGCGGCTGGTCGTCCCGTTGCTTGACACGTTGATTCCGGCTGGCCGCAATCATGAACGTCAACCACGCCCTCACCGCGACCATCACGGCGCCCGCCGCGCTATGTACGACGACGCTATTGCCCGGCGCCGGGGTCATGACCTGGGGACCTGGGGGTGTTCAAGTTCCCTTGGTTGAGCCCGTCATGTACCAAGTCCCGTGTGCGAACCAGAACCATGTTTTCCCCCGAGCCCAGACGACTGTCACCTTGGCCAGCGACACCAGCCTTACCCAGCATGACTCTTCCGAGAGCAACGTCAAATTCTCCGATTTTCGCGACCCGTTTTACGCTTCAACCTTCCCCATCTGCTACGCCCTCGCCGCTACAACCGTGACGGCCTACATGCTTGTCATAATGCTCTTCGTCACACCCCGCTCCTTTCTCGATGGAGGCATTGTTTACCTCGGTCGAACGGGAGGGTTTACTCACAGTTCAGGGACTAGTGTTAGCATTGGAGGTCGTCCTTGGCTACAAAAAGTAGCCGCCCTAACGGTGGCCATATCGCTTACGGTGGCCAGCGTTGATACGTTCAAAGTCGCACAGGACCAATACGCATGGGGGATACAGAACGCAAAGGAAATGCTTGACGAAATTATGGGAAGCACCGAGCTCAAAGTCATTCGCCTGGTTTCTGATACCTTTTTATGGCTAGCCCAAGCGCAAACACTTATTCGACTCTTTCCTCGTCAACGAGAAAAGGTCATTATCAAATGGGTCGCATTCGCCCTCATTATCCTTGACGTTATTTTCAGCGCCCTCAACAGTTTTCAATATTCAGAAAATGGAATTAATTCGACAGTACGACCAAAAAATTTTGTCCACCCTGTCCCAGCCCTCAGCTATCTATTTCAGCTGTCACTGGGACTATTATACGCGGCCTGGGTAATATATTACGCCCTGATGAAGAAGAAGTATGCCTTTTATCACCCCTTTATGAAGAACATTTGCCTCGTGGCCGTCATTTCAATCATATCTATCCTTATTCCTATCGTTTTCTTTATTCTGGACATCTCCAAGCCCGATTTCACGGGTTGGGGAGACTATGTACGATGGGTTGGTGCAGCTGCAGCGAGTGTTGTGGTTTGGGAGTGGGTGGAAAGAATCGAGGCATTGGAGCGTGAGGAGAAGAAGGATGGAATTTTGGGACGAGAAGTCTTTGAGGGCGATGACATGCTCGAGGTGGATGCATCAGAGTTCCCCTGGCTGCGACATCGCAAGAGCCGAAAAGGAGGAGGATCCAGTGGTGATGACTCTGTAGAACGACAACAGATGCCGACAGCTACGACAAACGGGTGGGCAAATATGTCTGCCATCACTAATCGCTACCGACAACAAAGGAGCGATCCTCCCCCCCAGCCAGCTGGGGAACAGGTTACTCAGCGAGGGGGTATGGGCAACATTCTGCACCCGCAAGCATGGCCACAACGTCCAGCCCCCGCGGTTACGCCAGTCAGCCGAACAGACACGGCGAGCGCCGCCAGCACCGTCTACGCTGTACGATATCAGGCGCCATCTGAGGCCACAACCCGGACGCCTGAACCACTTCAGCCGGATATGGCTGATCTTACACGGCATAGCAGCAGCCCACGAAGTCATCAGACAAGCGATGACGCACCTGTGTCTCTGCAAAATGGACATGCAATCCCTCCGGCGACAGGGCGATCAGTGGATTTGGAAGCCAACAGCCCTACTCAAAACCAAAGCGGGTGGCGAGGCCTGTCATTTTCAAGCCCACTATCTCGGTCAAATGATGACAGTGAATCACAACAGCAACAGCAACAACAACAGCAACAACACGCACAAACAGTAACAATGCCAGAGCCCCGATCAACAGGCAGATGGGATATACGAGCTCGCTTAGAGGACTTTGCTGCGGCTCAGGCAGACAAGATCCGCGAGCGGATACGCACAACTCCCAACACAGAAAACCTTCCCGTGAGGGTGATTCCCGCTCCTCCTCGCCGCGGAGCTGCATTACAACAAGTTCTCGAGGAGGAAGAGCTGACCACCGGCGGGCATGCGTCGGTGAGAGGAGACCCCCTTGCGAACAGGAACAACGCTTCTAGAGATGCATATGGAGACATGGCACGGCTTAACAGGAGTGGAAGCTCATTCGCACCAAGCCAGCAGGGAGAAGCAGACATCCCAGCCAATAATCCACCCCTCTGGCGAGGAGTACAGTCCCGGGCGGTCTTTGATGATGATGATTACTCTGACGAAGATGCATCAATATTAGAAACATCATCAACAGACCACCAACGACAAACCTCAGAGTCCTCAGGGCCGCCTCGGACGAACCGAGCGGAATGATTTCTGTGACTTTGGTTTTTTTATTTTATTTTTTTTTGGCATCTAGCGAGGCGTTTGTTGTTGACTGGTTTTCATAAAGGTCATTGGATGGGCAGTCTTGTGCGGGCAGCATCGTGATTAAAGATACCCAAGAGGAGGATTTATACCTTGTGGAAGATGGGATGCATATACGGCAAGGCGGTCCAGCAGAAACGGGCGTTTTTTTCTCTTGCTTTTTGCAGGGGGGCGTGATCTATGTGTATATATTCTCAGGACGCTCGGGTTAAACAGCGTGGTCAAGGCCATGAATTTACCATATCAATATCACATATTGGAAAGCCGTTATTGCTTGCCCCAAAGGGTCATTGACTTGCTGGGTTTTTCTATAAGTGCGTAACCTATTTTTTCTCTTTGCTTTTTTTTTCTTTTTTGGTGACTACGTCATGGGCGAGTTTCGATCCTGAGGTCGAAGCAATGAAAACGGGACAACAAACGTGTGGTCCCCCTAAGGAGCAAATTAAACGTTTCCCCTTGGGTAGCTCCGTGTCATAAGAAAGCCCGACACGGATCAAATCTAGGAAACGAATGATTCAAACACTTTTTTTTTTTCTTAATTACGAAAAGATGGAGGCGGAGGGGTCAAGGGATCGTGACGGCAGCGAGTTCATCGCTAGAACCTGACAATGTGTGTTTACTGGGTAGTGTCGCTAGATCGTATATCGTATTTACGCCCGTACAGCGGGTTCCCTCTAGACGAGTACACGGATCATGCCTAAGCTTACCTGCCCCAAATCTAAAAACGAAATACGCGGGAGACGGGTCGCGTTTTGATGAGCCATATTTCTCGTTTGCTAACTGGTCCGCCTTGGCTCGCACTCGATGATAAAGACGGGTTTGCGGGCAACCAAGGAACGGCATGGGCGGGAGGGTGTTCGAATGTTTCGATTGTCAGCAAAAGATGGTCACACGGGTGCCATCGCCTATCCGGATCGGGTGAGCTCCACAGATCCGGACACAGCGGGCTCGGAGGCGACGGAATACATGGTGAGTGACACCTGGTATTGTGAATGAATGACGACTTTGTCAGAGTTTCCCTTTCATTTGGCTAGTCTGAAAAGCTGCGCCTTTCACTGGCTTCGGCGATTTTCTTCCTCTTTTGTAAGCATCGTCGGCGCTCTTATGTCAGAAGAGCTGACCCCATCTCATTGTTTTCTTTTTTTTTAATAAATAAATAAGTAAATAAATGCTTGTTGGTGCAAATCCACTGCGGAGTTTGAATCATCCTCTTCTAAAAACGAGCAGTGATGTCCACTAACAATGCCCTATCTTCCCGCCTCACAGTGAACCCGCGTACCTCTCCCAGACCCTCTGACGTAGTAGCCTCCACCCCACCAAGCGAGCTGTAATTGGACCTTTGCAGTGGCCTCTCCTGACCAATCTCCAAAATTTCGCACCGGGCCATGGTCAGAAAAGGGGAAAACGGCAGGGCCCAGAGGGGCAGTTAATAAAGGCGCTGGCCCATCACGACTCCCTATCCAAGCCGGCAACGGGCCTCGAATTTAGTGTAATTACCGGTCATTCGGAGCAATACAACAGGCTCGATGCATCCGCGGAGGCCGAGTGCGAGATACAAAAGAAGGATGGGTCATCAGAAGTCCTGGTGGTAGGGGATTTCACTTTCATATGTCTTAGGATTGTATGGGAATCCTCTGAATTTCGAGGGCCAAACGCGTCATTCCAGCCAGCATCGATAAACCCCTGCCAACACCGGCCGGTGACGTTGTGAGTAGAGTTGGAGCAAAGGGCAGTTGCATTACATAGATGCCGTGCAGTACGTTTGGTAAGTGGTGATTCCTCTCCCCCTCCCTCTCCCCCCAACCCCAACTCTGTCCTCTTGGTCATGTGCATCGTCATTCTCGGCCAATCCCTCGCATAGCCATACCTCTCCCTTCCTCTCCCTCCCCCCAATAATCCTCCTTCGAATTGCCACCATCCCAACGGTGTTCCAGAAGGAACCAATCAACCATCCGCGTCCTCCACCCGCCTTTTCCCCTGCTGAACTACCCCTGCTCTCCCGTCCCCTCCCCACTCGTCCTTTTTCGCACTGGAACGACCTTCATCACAGCCAGCAGACCGACAGGGAAAGGGGCTGAACAAGATTATTGCAGGACAGGTGCAAGATTTGCTCACTTGACCATCCGCCCCCGTGAGATTCTTCCTTAATTGGCCTCGTCATCAGCACGCCAACTTCAAAATCGCACTTCTTCACCTCCATAACACTTCTACCCTTGTACGACACGACACGAAAAAGTAATCTGGCAAAGACATTCCATTCCCAGGGGTGCACTGTGGAACAAAGCCGTCGCGTGGCTTTTTGATCGAGAAGAAAACGGCCTTGTAATTTTTTTTTCCCCATCCAAACTGCACGACACCAGTACGCCGTGCCAGCCCGCAATCCCTTACTCACCTCCTCCCCGAAGCTTCCGTCAGTTCATTGAACACACATGGCAACGAGGAGAGTCACCCGAAGCACCTCACAAAAGTTTGCAGCCATGTCGGGCTCCGAACCCTTTCCTCCCCTCAACCACGAGGCGGTCGCCGAGCAGCTCAAGCAGGCCAACGGTACCAGTTCCAGCGCAAATGTTGGCAACGGGTCCGCTTTGAGACGGCGCAAGAGCAGCGTCCTCGGCAGCGACATTCGCGCCGGCGATACAGGACCTGCAATGGCCTCGAGCCGAGCCAGTCTCGAGGCAGATGCGAACAGTCGGGTATGCACCCCCTTCTCTGACATTCAATTCCCAATGGCGAATTGTTGCTAACGCGCGTCCTCATCCAGCACGCCGATGGACACAAGCGCATTTCGAAGCGCCGTCGCGCCCGTGGTTTCATTGCCCGCGCTCGTCAGACAATGATCAAACGCACCTTCATTCTCCCCGCTATTATCCTCGTCCTCTTCCTCGCCGGCTACGCAATCAATCCCACCGAATCGAACCCTCTACACTACTTCATTTTCCTCTCGTACAAGCTTCCCCAGGACGACCCTAGCGTTCCTGCGCAGTATGGCAAGGGTCCTTGGGATATCGCATTTGTGTCTTTCTACACGGTCGTGCTCTCTTTCACTCGAGAGTTTATCATGCAGGAGATCCTGAGACCCATGGCCCGTCGTGCTGGCCTCGGTCGAAGCAAGCAAGCTCGGTTCATGGAGCAGGTCTACACAGCCATTTACTTTGGTGTTCTCGGGCCCTTTGGTTTATGGGTTATGAGCCGCACGCCAGTCTGGTACTTCAACACCAGGGGCATGTACGAAGATTTCCCCCACCGTGTTCATGAAGCTCCCGTCAAGTTCTACTACCTCTTTGAGGCGGCGTACTGGGCCCAGCAAGCCATTGTGCTCATCCTAGGTATGGAGAAGCCTCGCAAGGATTTCAAGGAGCTCGTCGGTCATCACATTGTCAGTCTGGCCCTCATCGGCCTCAGCTACCGCTTTCATTTCACCTACATTGGTCTGGCCGTTTACGTCACCCACGACATCAGTGACTTCTTCCTCGCCACATCCAAGACTCTCAACTACCTCGACCACCCTCTTACCGGTCCCTACTTTGTTGTCTTTATGCTCGTCTGGATCTACCTCCGCCATGTCATCAACCTGAAGATCCTCTGGTCTCTCCTCACCGAGTTCCAGACGGTCGGTCCCTTCGAGCTGAACTGGGATACTGAGCAGTACAAGTGCCGTCTCAGCCAGGTTATCACGACGGCCTTGCTCTCGTTCCTCCAGGCTCTGAACTTATTCTGGCTTTTCTGCATTGCTCGCATCGCTTATCGTTTTGTCTTCCAGAACGAGCTTGGCGATGACCGCTCCGAGGACGAGGATGAGGAAGAAGATACTGCCGCCGCCGAGCCCGAGGCCAACGGTCGTGTCAATGGCCATGCCAACGGCCATGCAAATGGCAATGGCAAAGTTGCTACCAACGGCGATGCCAAGAATTAAACGGGGTTGATCTCAGAGAAGGTTTAGCAAACCAGGAGGGAAGACTGAAATGCCACGCCGTGACGCAGCAATTGCTTGTGTCGAGGTTGAATGAATGAAAAGATCAGGAAGGAATAAAAGGGGTGACACTGACATTTGAAATGACTAAACTGGAGCATCGGCATCATTATGACAGCAAATCAAGACAATGGGACAGGCCGTTGTTGAGAAGAGTCTGGAAGGGCGGGAAATGGTGTTTATTGAGATCATGAGGGGCGGTCACTGACGTTCGCTTTTTTACCATACACGCATGCCGGAGTTCCGGGGGATCCGGCAAAACCGGACTAATAATGAGGTGCTGGGTTCGGGGGGGAGCCGCCAGATATTGTTGTCGCGTCTTGACGGGTTTAGGAAAGGACGTATCACGTTGGGATGGATTGTCCAAGTCGAACGACGGACATGCTCGACGGCTCTCGCACTCTTGGATGAGGGGCACACATTCGAACTCTCACACCAGACAGGCGCATTCACGCCATTCTACCTCCCGGCCATGTACTTATACACAACCAAAATGCCTTCATGTACCATCAGCTTACCAATTCGATTGGGTTCCAAATAGGAAGAATTTAATACTATTTCGTTTTATACTACACCCGCGTTCCCGCTAATGTTAGCGTCCTTGAACAGAGTTAGCACGATGCACAGATATAATACTTTAACAGCAAGCGAGATGAAGCCAAGTTTGGTGCTCTCCTTGACAGTGCCGGCACAAGACAGACTAAGGGAAAGGCATTGTCATATCATCATTTCCCGGTCCGAAAAATCCCAGCTCAGGAGCAAAGCCCGTAGACAGCGGACGCTAGGCGATAATCCAAATCCCGCGTCAAGCGACAACCGCGGCCTGCCCAATGTTACACGAGTCAAAGGCGAGGGTCCTGGTCGGTGCAGACCGAGTAAGCGGTATCCCAGAGCAAACAAAAAAATAAAAAATAAAAAATAAAAAAAATCGATGCTTCAAACAACAACTACGTCACACGCCGCCCTCGTGCTCGCAGAAGAGCCCAGAAGGCCTCAGGCGGTTGAGGCCCGGAGGCCAGACACGTACGTACGCACGCCAACATACGCACACAACTGCGCCCCCTCCCTATGCCCACGCGCCCTCGGCGGCTGTGGGGTTGGCATCGGAGACGCAACCTTAAGCATTCATCGACGGACCCCAAGAAACCAGGGTCGAGAGAGAGGCCTCGCCCTCGACGTCTCGTGTAAGCCAGCCCGGTGCCCTCAACGCGTAAGCCGATACGAGCAGAAGCACAGCGGCTGCACACACGCCCCCCGGGCTATCGTGTGTGCCAACTAGCAAGCCGGTCGGTCTGCTTCTCAAAATCTCCTTGCCTTAGGGTTATCCACTTGGGGGGGAGAGACCCGGGTGCAGCCAAAACTAAGTAAATTGGAGAAGAAAGGAGTATGCATCCGTACACACATATGTACATGCAAGACCGGGCTCCAAAAATGGGCAACACCCCCCTCTCAAATGGGGAAAGAGGGGAGGGGGTCCGGCTATGATGGGTTGCAAGGGATGTATGCTTCTATAAAAAAAAAAAAAAATATATATATATATATA